>CM038677.1:195510306-195662099 GCA_021605205.1 Aegilops longissima | reverse complement strand
TATATTACTTTTGGGACTAACCTATTAACCGGAGGCCCAGCCCAGAATTGTTGTTTTTTTGCCTATTTCAGAGTTTCGCAGAAAAGGAATATCAAACGGAGTCCAAACGGAATGAAACCTTCGGGAATGTGATTTTCTCACCGAACATGATCCAGGAGACTTGGATCCTATGTCAAGGAAGCTTCCAGGAGGCCACGAGGTTGGGGGCGCGCCCTCCCCCCCCCCCCAGGTGTGCCCTCCACCCTCGTGGGCCCCCTGTTACTCCACCGACGTACTCCTTCCTCCTATATATACCTACGCACTTCAAACGATCAAATACAGAGCCAAAACCTAATTCCACCGCCGCAACCTTCTCGCATCCACGAGAACCCATCTTGGGGCCTGTTAGGAGTTCACGAGGGGGCATCCATCACGGAGGGCTTCTACATCAACACCATAGCCTCTCCGATGAAGTGTGAGTAGTTTACCTCAGACCTTCGTGTCCATAGTTAGTAGCTAGATGGATTCTTCTCTCTTTTTGGATCTCAATACAATGTTCTCCCCCTCTCTCGTGGAGATCTATTCGACGTAATCTTCTTTTTGTGATGTGTTTGTTGAGACTGATGAATTGTGGATTTATGATCAAGATTATCTATGAACAATATTTGAATCTTCTCTGAATTCTTTTATGTATGATTGGTTATCTTTGCAAGTCTCTTCGAATTATCAATTTGGTTTGGCCTACTAGATTGATCTTTCTTGCAATTGGAGAAGTGCTCAGCTTTGGGTTCAATCTTGCGGTGTCCTTTCCCAGTGACAGCAGGGGCAGCACGACACGTATTGTATTGTTGCCATCGAGGATAACAAGATGGGGTTTTCATCATATTGCATGAATTTATCCCTCTGCGTCATGTCATCTTGCTTAAGGCGTTACTCTGTTTTCATGAACTTAATACTCTAGATGCATCTTTGGATAGTGGTCGATGAGTGGAGTAATGATAGTAGATGCAGTGTGAGTCGGTCTACTTGTCTCGGACGTGATGCCTATATACATGATCATACCTAGATACTCTCATAACTATGCTCAATTCATCAATTGCTCAACAAGAATTGCTCACCCACCGTAAAATACTTATGCTCTTGAGAGAAGCCACTAGTGAAATCTATGGCCCCCGGGTCTATCGTCATCATATTAATCTTCCAATACTTAGTTATTTCTTTTGCTTTTTACTTTGCTTTTATTTTACTTTGCATCTTTATCACAAAAATACCAAAAATATTATCCTATCATATCTATCAGATCTCACTCTCGTAAGAGACCGTGAAGGGATTGACAACCCCTTATCACGTTGGTTGCGAGGAGTTATTTGCTTTGTGCAGGTACGAGGGACTCACGCGTAGTCTCCTACTACATTGATACCTTGGTTCTCACAAACTGAGGGAAATACTTACGCTACTGTGTTGCATCACCCTTTCCTCTTCAAGGAAATCCAACACAGTGCTCAAGAGGCAGCAGAGAAGATTTCATCAGAAGTTTTATCCTATGCATCTTGTTCATCGTGATCACAATTATATATATAATTTTTGGCCTCGCGAAGGAGAAAGCATCGCTCAAGAGGTAGAATCTCTTAGTTGTTACGTTGACAATGAAAGTATGCCGCTCAAAATATTATTTATCTCTATTTCAAAACCGAGCTCTGGCACCTCTACAAATCCCTGCTTCCCTCTGCGAAGGGCCTATCTATTTACTTTTACATTGTGTCATTATCCTCTTATTAAAAAGCACTAGCTGGAGAGCACAGCTGTCATTTGCATCCATTACTATTAATTTATATTGGGTATGACTATGATTGGATCTCTTTTACCATGAATTACAATGTCTAGTCAGTCCTTGATCTTTAAAAGGTGCTCTGCATTTATGTTTTGCGGTCTGATAACCCACAAGTGTAGGGGATCGCAACAGCTTTCGAGGGTAGAGTATTCAACCCAAATTTATTGATTCGACACAAGGGGATCCAAAGAATATTCTCAAGTATTAGCAACTGAGTTGTCAATTCAGCCATACCTAGAAACTTAATATCTGCAACAAAGTATTTAGTAGCAAAGAATATGATAGTAGTGGTAATGGTAACAAAAGAGTAATGAAAGCAAAAGTAATATTTTTGGTGTTTTGCAGTGATTGTAACAATAGCAACGGAAAAGTAAATAAGCGAGAACCAGTAGATGGAAAGCTCGTAGGCATTGGATCGGTGATGGATAATTATGTCGGATGCGGTTCATCATGTAACAGTCATAACACAGGGTGATACAGAACTAGCTCCAATTCATCAATGTAATGTAGGCATGTATTCCGAATATAGTCATACGTGCTTATGGAAAAGAACTTGCATGGCATCTTTTGTCCTACCCTCCCGTGGTAGCGGGATCCTAATAGAAACTAAGGTATATTAAGGCCTCCTTTTAATAGAGAACCGGAACAAAGCATTAGCACATAGTTAATACATGAACTCCTCAAACTATGGTCATCACCGGAAGTGGTCCCGATTATTGTCACTTCGGGGTTGCCGGATCATAACACATAGTAGGTGAGTATAGACTTGCAAGATAGGATCAAGAGCTCACATATATTCATGAAAACATAATAGGTTCAGATCTGAAATCATGGCAGTCGGGCCCAAGTGACAAGCATTAAGCATAGCAAAGTCATAGCAACATCAATCTCAGAACATAGTGGATACTAGGGATCAAACCCTAACAAAACTAACTCGATTACATGATAAATCTCATCCAACCCATCACCGTCCAGCAAGCCTATGATGGAATTACTCACGCGCGGCGGTGAGCATCATGAAATTGGTGATGGAGGATGGTTGATGATGACAACGGCGACGAATCCCCCTCTCCGGAACCCCGAACGGACTCCAGATCAGCCCTCCCGAGAGCTTTTAGGGCTTGGCGGCGGCTCCGTATCGTAAAACGCTATGATTTCTTCTCTCTACTTTTTTCTCCCCAAAGCAAATATATAGAGTTGGAGTTGGCGTCGGAGGAGCTCGAGGGGCCCACGAGGTGGGGGCGCCCTAGGGGCCCCACCCTCGTGGACAGGTGTGGGCCCCCGGTCTTCATTTTTGGCGAGGATTTTTATTATTTTTAACTTGATGTTCCGTGGAGTTTCGTGTCATTCGAGAACTTTTCTTTTCTCGCACATAAAACAACATCATGGCAATTCTCTTTGAAAACATCGTCGACCAGGTTAGTTCCATTCAAATCATGCAAGTTAGAGTCCAAAACAAGGGGCAAAGTGTTTGGAAAAGTAGATTCGACGGAAACGTATCAACTCCCCCAAGCTTAAACCCTTGCTTGTCCTCAAGCAATTCAGTTGTAAAACTAAAAGTGATAAAGAAAAACTTTTACGAACTCTGTTTGCTCTTGTTGTTGTAAATATGTAAAGCCAGCATTCAAGTTTTCAGCAAATATTATAACTAACCACATTCACAATAATTCTCAGGTCTCATGTTTACTCATATCAATAGCATAATCAGCTAGCAAGCCATAATAATAAATCTCAGATGACAACACTTTCTCAAAACAATCATAATATGATATAACATGATGGTATCTCGCTAGCCCTTTCTGAGACCGCAAAACATAAATGCAGAGCACCTTTAAAGATCAAGGACTGACTAGACATTGTAATTCATGGCAAAAGAGATCCAATCATAGTCATACCCAATATAAATTAACAGTAATGAATGCAAATGACAGCTGCGCTCTCCAGCTAGTGCTTTTAATAAGAAGGTGATGACTTAACATAAAAGTAGAATAGATAGGCCCTTCGTAGAGGGAAGCAGGGATTTGCAGACGTGCCAGAGCTCGGTTTTGAAATAGAGATGAATAATATTTTGAGCGGTATACTTTCATTGTCAACATAACAACTAAGAGATGGCGATATCTTCCATGCCACACACATTATAGGCGGTTCCCAAACAGAATGGTAAAGTTTATACTCCCCCTCCACCAACAAGCATCAATCCATGGCTTGCTCGAAACAATGAGTGCCTCCAACTAACATCAGGTCCCAGGGGGAGTTTTGTTTGCAATTATTTTGATTTAGTTTGCATAAAGCATGGGACTGGGCATCCCGGTGACCAGCCATTTTCTCGTGAGTGAGGAGCGGAGTCCACTCCTCTTGAGAATAACCCGCCTAACATGGAAGATAAGGGCAGCACTTACATGAGCTATTCGAGCATACAAAACAGAATGTTTATTTGAAGGTTTAGAGTATGGCACATACAAATATACTTGGAACGGCAGGTAAATGCCGCATATAGGAAGGTATAGTGGACTCATATGGAATAACTTTGGGGTTTAAGGGATTGGATGCACAAGCAGTATTCCCACTTAGTACAAGTGAAGGCTAGCAGAAGACTGGTAAGCGACCAACTAGAGAGCGACAACAGTCATGAACATGCATTAAAATTAATAAACATTGGATGCAAGCATGAGTAGGATATAATCCACCATGAACATAAATATCGTGAAGGCTATGTTGATTTTGTTTCAACTACATGTGTGAACATGTGCCAAGTCAAGTCACTTAAATCATTCAAAGGAGGATACCACCCCACTATACCACATCATAACCATTTCAATAGCATGTTGGCACACAAGGTAAACCATTATAACTCATAGCTAATCAAGCATGACACAAGTAACTATGATCTCTAATTGTCATTGCAAACATGTTTATTCATAATAAGCTGAATCAAGAACGATGAACTCATCATATTTACAAAAACAAAAGAGGTCGAGTTCATACCATCTTTTATCATCTCAGTCAGTCCATCTTGTATCATCATAATTGCCTTTCACTTGCACGACCGAACAATGTGAATAATAATAAGAGTGCACGTGCATTGGACTAAGCTGGAATATGCGAGCATTCAATAAACAGGAGAAGACAAGGCAATATGGGCTCTTGGTTAAATCAACAATAAGGCATAATAGAGCCACTTCAACAATTTAATCATGGTCTTCTCCTATCGACCCCCAAAGAAAAGAAAAGAAATAAAACTATTTACACAGGAAAGCTCCCAACAAGCAAAAGAAGAACGGGAAATCTTTTTGGGTTTTCTTTTTAATTATTACTACAGCAAGAAAAGTAAACTACTACTAATTTTTTTGGGTTTTTCTGAAGGTTTATTAAACACACAAGACGAAAGAAGGAAAAAGAAAAATAAACTAGCATGGATATTACGGTGAAGAAGTATGAGCACCGACATGTAGCAATGAGTGTGTGTGAACATAAATGTAATGTCGGTGGGAAATACGTACTTCCCCAAGCTTAGGCTTTTGGCCTAAGTTGGTTTATTGCCAGGGATGGCCTGGCGGATACCCATAGGCGAAGCTGGGGTTGTACTGCGATGCAGCGGCGATCGCCGCCTGAGCTGCAGCGGCGTCGGGCTGCCTCTGCTCTCCTCTCGTACTCATCTGCCTCCTCTCTGGTAATAACATATCTTCCTTTTGTCTGAGAATCAAAGAAGGCAGGAGCAGGGAGAGTAATACGGACAACACGCTGTTTATCAAAGATTAGTCGATATAAGAGAGGTGATTCAGGCCTCTCGACAAACTGGTGAGAGGCCATAGAATTAAAATCTAAATAAGCGGGAGGCAACTCCATATTACCCTCACGAACGTCCACCTCAAGAAAATTAGCTAAGCGGGTTGCATAAATTCCTCCAAAGAAATCTCCATTATATCTATTATGATGCAACCTATGTGCTACAATGGCTCCCATATGATAAGATTGGTCTCCCAACACAGCACTCCTGAGAATGCTAAGGTCAGGGACACACATGTGACATGCTTCATCCTTACCAGTTATGCACCTACCTATGAAGAGAGAGAAATAATGTATAGCAGGAAAGTGAATGCTCCCTATGGTAGCTTGTGTTATATCTCTAGATTCTCCCACGATTATGCTAGCAAGAAAGTTTCTAAAGTCAGATTTACGGGGATCATTAATACTACCCCATTGTGGAAGTTTGCATGCAGACGTAAAATCCTCTAAGTCCATGGTATAAGATTTGTCATAAAGATCAAACATGACAGAAGGATAATTACGCGAAGATGAAAATTCAAACCTCCTCACAAATGAGCTTGTGAGATCATGGTACTGCGGGCATTTGTCTGCCTCAACGCTCTCAAGATCGGCGTTACGCAAATATGCGTTAAATTCCTCTTTGATTCCTGCATGATCCATAAAATTTTCCGAAGGCCACTCACAAGGCCGCACTAGAGCATCTCTTGGGGGTTCCTCGTCAGCATCACGCATAGCAAGCCTGGGACCTTGCTTCCTTGAAGAACCACCTTGGAACATTTTCCTAAGCATATTGTTTTCTCTGAAAAATTTCTGAAATTTTTAGTAACTTCAAACAAAAGTGAACCAACTTCAATAAAATTGATAGCAACTACTCTTACAAGTGCCTAGAGCCTATATCAAGCATTAGAACTACTTGGAACCATATAAATTTGACATGCAAGCTCAAGAACATGGTCACCTATGCAGCACAAATTTGCAATGAATAAAGCACTAGAACAAAAACTAATTGGACCAATGGAGGAGTCACATACCAAGGAACAATCTCCCCAAGCAGTTTTGTGGGAGGTGCTTGAGCAAGGAGATCAAAATCGCAGCAAAGTGAGCTAGAACTCGTGCTTGAGCTGGTTATTCGTATTTGTGGGAGGAAGAAGAAGAGGATGGGTGCAGGAATAAGTGGAGGAGGGCCACCATGGGCCCACGAGGCAGGGGGCGCCTGGGGTAGGGCGCCCCGACCTCGTGGCAGTGTGACTCCTCTGTTGTGTGCTCAGTACCATAAATCCTCAAATATTCCCGAAAAGATCATATTAAATTGGCATGGAATTTGGAGGACTTTTATTTTCTGGATATTTTTATATTGCACGGATAAATCAGGAAACAGACAGAAAAATACTATTTTTACTTTATTTTAACTAAATAACAGAAAGTATAAAGAGGGTACAAAAGGTTGTGCTTCTAGTTTCATCCGTCTCATGCTCATAAAAAAGAATCCACTAACAAGGTTGATCAGGTCTTGTTAATAAACTCATTCCAAAAAGCCGGAGAAATTTTGAATAACACTAAGTTACCTCAACGGGGATATGCACATCCCCTATAATAAGAATATCATATTTCTTCTTGACAGTAGGAAGAGGAAATTCAAAACCTCCAAATATAATCGATGGAATTTTTCCAATAGAGTTGATACTATAAACTTGAGGTTGTTTCCTCGGAAAGTGTAAAGTATGCTCATTACCATTAATATGGAAAGTGACATTGCCTTTGGTGCAATCAATAACAGCCCCTGCAGTATTCAAGAAGGGTCTTCCAAGAATAATAGACATACTATCGTCCTCGGGAATATCAAGAATAACAAAATCCGTTAAAATAGTAACGTTTGCAACCACAACAGGCACATCCTCACAAATACCAACAGGTATATGTCGGATTTCGGGTTCCGGCAGACCCTTGAGGTTCGAACACTGGGGTGCGCGCGGAGATCCAACCTTCCACCATCTCGCACTCGCCGAATCGCTGGGACCTAAACTACTAAAATGTAACAGCACAAGAGACACAAGATTTATATTGGTCGAGGCCACCATTGTGGTGTAATACCCTACTCCGGTGTGTGGTGTGGTGGATTGCCTCTTGGGCTGATGGGGAACAATACAAGGAAGAACAGCCTCATGAGGGTCTTCTTGGCGGGTGCGATGAACTGCTAGGTGGTGTTCATCGCTCTAGCTCTTGGTTTCTTGACGAGGATTCCGGATCTCGGATCCCCTGCTCTGGGGTGGCTACTCCTATTTATAGGCGAAGGCCTGGGCCTCTTCCCAAATATTGAGCGGGAAGGGCGCCAACAATTGGCCATTTTGAAGGGGAACAGCGGGTACACTTATCGACTAAAGTTGCTCCTCGCTTTGCCAAAGGCTCGTGGTGACGCCTTTGCTTGGGCTCCACGATGACTCCCTTCCGGCCGTTGGGCTGGTCTTGGTCTTGTTGCATCAAACGGATGCCTTTGCTTGATGCTCTCGCCGCGCTTGCTCCCTTTGCACCAAAGAGGAAAGGAGGACGCTGAGCGGCTGGCGCCCGACCGGGCGCCCTTGGTCGTGATGGCTTGCGCCATGGGCACCTCGCGAGGTACCCTGCCTTGAACTCTCCGCCTCCTCATGAGCCAGCCCGACGAGGCCGTGCTCGAGAAGCTCCTTGTCGACCGCCCACGAGGCTTGGCCTCGCGAGGGTCTTGAGCTTGCGTTGATGAAGATGGGCGTCTTTGGGCCTCCTTCGAGCCACGCCCGCAGGCCGGCGTGCAAGTCTGGGACCCCGTTCCCGAACGCCGACAAGAGCCCCCGGGCCCACGGCACGCCCGAACTTGGCCGAGCAGAGAGGCGAAAGGGCAAGTGCGAAGCCTCGCGGGCCCTACCAGCCTGCGGCCTTGGGCGACGCGTGGCGGTTGATTGGATGCGTGCGCCTCTGCTTCCCCACGATGCCTTGGTAACTACCCGGATTCGACAAGTCCCTGCATGTAGAGTCAGTCATGATTACCGGTGATCGTGGAGGCCGACGGTTGGCCTTCGCCGGCTATAAGTACGGAACGGCGCGCGCCCTTCCAGTCCATCCTTCTGCTTCTCCTCCTCCTCGTTTCGTCTGGTTGCCATGGCTCCGATCCGCCGGTTCTCTGCGGAAGAGAAGGGAAAGGCTCCTCAAGAGGATCCTGACCTGCTCCCGCCAAAGAAGAGGCTTGCCCTCTGGTGTCAGGGCAAGAGCGCTCGCCAGGAGGCGCCCGTACCCTGGTGCGTGCGGCCACCACCAGGGTTTCCTCTTCCCTTGTACGCGCAGGTTGGTGGCTCAGAAGGAGGCGACACCGGGCGCCACGAGCGGCGCCGCCGGTGACGCCGGCGGGTCACGAAGGTGTGCGTCTTCCCCCCTGGAGTCCACGCCGAGGGCTCCTGCCGGGAGTTCGTGCTTCACGTCGCCGCGCCTCCTAAATCTTGGATTCGTCTTCCTTCTTTCTTCGCCTCCGTCGTCCGGCAGGGGGAACCCCTGGGACTCTGGCTGCAACACGCCGATCAAGGCACCCTCGCGACCGGGCAGAGGTCGCGTAGTTGCCCGGGCGAGGTCTTCATGACTCGAGGCCGGGCGAGGTCGCCTGGTCTGCAGGACAAGGCGCCCTCACGATCCACTGGAGTGCGATGGTGCTTGGTGGTGTCCTTCAAGGTCTTCGACGCGGAGGGTCGTCGGCTGAGTGCTGCCCCGGAGAGGTGGTCGAGGTCCCGCTGCGGTGAGGCGAGGCCGCCAACCACTCCTTGGCAGCTCCTCAGCGACGACGGCGCGGAGGATCCAGCGACTCCGCCGAGCTCTTCGCGACGCCGGAGACGAGCGATGACAGCTACAAGCCTCCGAGCCTGCGCCGCTCCCGGAGCAGGGCGGGCTCGTCAGGTCGTCGCCGCCCCTGATCTGGATGGGGTTGGCGTCGGACCGGGTGGCCCACTGTTGATGATGGCGTCTACCGCGGTGGTCCCTGTAGGTAGGACTCCTTAGGATTCGTGCCCTTTGTTCCTGCGAGGAGCCAAGAATACACCCCACGGGGGCTTGTAAGATGTTTGTAGCTTCGTTTTTCAATATGATCCTTATTGTGAAGCGGCGCGAGATGCTTATTCCGTCTTAGCTTAGTTTCTTCCTTTCGGACCTCGTGAGGGCTTGATGCTCTGCGCCGACAGGTCCCAGTCCCAAGGCGGCTTCAGCCGTCGCTGGTATGCCAGGTCGCGATGCTGTGGTCAAGGCCAGGAGGTGAGCGGCCCGAGGGCCGGTAAGAGCCTCTGAGTCGCGATGCTCAGGGGGTCCCCCTTGGCGCTCAAGCAACCATCATTCGGTGAGAAAGGAGAGCGACGTTGCTAACACGGGGTTGCATTGAGTGTGGGGATGGTGTTGCGGTAACTAGTGTGTTCGGGGGTGACTTATCTCGAGGGTCAGGACAATGCTTCCTGGTGCGGTGCTAGGTCCGTGCCTTGGCCGGCGAGAGATTGTGTGGCGAGGTCGTTTCGTGCTCCTTGGAGGGACCCTGCAGGTTCACCACAAAAGGAACAAGAGCTCGCCGTGGTGATCGTTAGTCTGGCATTAGTTGCTTGGGAGGCGCGAGAGGCCTCGCGAGTTGTGTTAGGGCACCCGTGAGCCAGTAGCGGGACTCACGGGCCCTACCTCAAGGCGGGTTGCGCTGGCTCTGGGCCTTATCTTGAGTGTGTTATCGCAAATTTGGCCGGATGCGGAGCTCTCGTCTTGGTCCCGGCTCTCGGGCTGGTCTCGGCCGTGTTGGCAAGCCATGTCGTGATGCCATGGACAAGACCAGAGGGTGAGGGCCGGAGGGCGGTAGAAGCCCTGAGTCGCGATGCTCGTGCACCCCCTTTAACGCCGCAAGTGGGTTAGATGAAACTCGTCCTCGGGTCCGGCCTCGGGCTGGTCTCGGCCGTCGTTGGCAAGCCAGGTCGCGATGCCATGGACAAGACCAGAGGGTGAGGGCGGAGAGCCGGTGGGATCCCCGAGTCGCGATGCTCGTGCACCCCCTTTAACGCGCAAGCCGGGTCGATGCAGCAACTCGTCCTCGGTCCCGGCTCTCGGGCTGGTCTCGGCCGTCGGTGGCAAGCCGGTCGCGATGCCATGGACAAGACCAGAGGGTGAGGGCCGGAGAGTCGGTAGGAGTCTGAGTTGTGATGCTCGTGCACCCCCTTTAACGCATAAGTGGGTTAGATGACGAAACTCTCGCCCTCGGGTCCGGCTCTCGGGCTGGTCTCGGCCGTCGTTGGCAAGCTGTGTCGTGATGCCATGGACAAGACCAGAGGGTGAGGGCCGAGAGCCGGTAGGAGCCCCGAGTCGCGATGCTCAGAACCCCTTTAACGTGCAAGATTCCGCCACCCAGGAAAAGGCACAAAATAACAAGCATGGTGGAGCGAGAGCATAATACTGAGGAAAAAGTAGGAAGGATACATGCCGCTGGGACAGGCCCGAGCGGCTTGGGGATGATGCAGCCTGAGGGGCGCCCCCAACAGGATAGGCTAATGACATGAAATAAAAGGGATACATGCCGCAGGGATGGACCCATGCAGCCTGGGAATAATGCGGCCCTGAAGGCGCTCCCGGCCGGGAATAAAACTTAAAGATGTCACCTGGTGATGTTGAGGACGAAGGGGTGTTGGTGTAGCAGACTCGGTGGGCTGCGGGAGCCGACCCTCACGAGCCCCCAGGCCCGGGGGCCTCGGGAGGCTCCGGAGGCGCTGGCTGCTCCTCAGGGGCCATCTCCATCTCCACCAGGGCTGCGGCGTGCCTGACCTCTTGAGCCTCCAGGATGGCCCTCATGAGACGCTGGTGCGCAGCTGCCGCGTTTGGCAGGCCATAAGGCATGCGCACGTAGCTGTGGGCGGACCCTGCAACGCCCCACTCACGAGGGCCAGAGGCGCTTGAGACGCGGCTCGGTTGAGCCTGGTATGTCGATGCAGACGCGCAGCCCACCATCCTCGCCTGGATGGGGGCCACAGTGAGGCGGCGGCTGCCCTCATGACCCTTGACTCTCAGAGCTCTGAATAGCCTTGCCGACGAACTCCCGAGGGTTCGGCCCTCCTTGCCTTGCTCCTCGCTATGGAAACGTGCTTCAAGCACGCCCACGTGGTGCCCAAGCGCCCTCGTGACCTGGCGAGGTCGGCGGTCCTCCAGGGAGAGCCCCGAGCCTGCTCGAGGAGGGCGCCGGGCGCGCTTCCTATGCGATGGAAGGAGGCTCCCCCTAGCCCGGCGCGGGCCCTGAGGGGCCTGCCTCTTGAGGAGCCGGGCCGGTCGATGTCTTCTTCTTCTTGGGTGCGGCCTCGTGAGGCCTCCTGCTGCTTGTGGTGCTGGTCTTCTAGCGATGCGTCCTGAAAGGCTCGCTCCAGGGAGCACACTGCGTCTCTCTCTTCACAGGGCACCGTGATGACCCCTCCGCTTCCTGGCATCTTGAGGACGTTGTAGCCATGGTGGGTTACGGCCATGAATTTGGTCAGCGCCGGGTACCCGAGGATGGCGTTGTACGGCAGGCGAATGTGGGCGACGTCGAAGTCGATGAGCTCGGTGCGGTAGTTGTCGCGAGCCCGAAGGTGACAGAAGGCGGACCTGCCCGATCGGGCCGTGGAGCCGTCGGTGACTCGGAGAAAGGCTTGGTTGGTGAAGCTGATCGAAGGCACTTGAAGATTGTTGAATGTTTCCACGGACAGGACATTGAGCCCTGCCCCGCCGTCGATGAGGGTCTTGGTGACTAGCACATTGCTGATGATTGGGGAACAAAGCATCAGGAGAACTCCGGCGGTGGCTGTGCACTTGAGCTGATCCGCTGAGCTGAACGTGATGGCGCACGCCGACCACCTGAGAGGGCGCGTGGCCTCGAGCTTGGTAAGGACTGCATTCACTTCGCGGGCGAACTGCTTGAAGATGCGCTGAGAGGCTGGGGCTTGAGCTCCGCCCAGGATGCAGGCGATCGCACGCGGTTCCTGGAAGCCCCCAGCCCCTTCATCCTGATGACGGTCTTCAATTCTCCTTGGCGGCGGCGGCAGCGGAGGGAGGGCTGCGTTCCCCTGTGGGCGATCCTCGCGAGGCTGATCCCTCTAGCCTCCCTCGCGAGGCGGGTCTTGCCAGAGGTCCTCGCGAGGTTGGTCGCGCCACCATTGGCGCGGGCCGCGGTCTTCCCAGCGTCCTGCATTACTTCCTCCTCCTCGGTCGTAGCCCCGGTCGCTGTGCTCGGGGCGTTTGCCGACCCTTCCTTCGCGCACGGCCCGGAGCTCTTGGCATTCGCTGGTGTTGTGGGTGTGGAGGTTGTGGTACACGCAGTACCGGCTGCCCTTGGAGGACTCGGGCTGATCTCTTCCTCGCTTGGTGTCTGGTTCGGCCGCGAGTACGGCAGCCCCCTTGCGCTTCACGTCCTTGGCCTTGGACTTCTTTTCTTCTGCGGCAGGCAGCTCGAGGAGGGAGAGGCGCCCTCCTCAGCCTGGCGCACTTGGTCGCCAAGTTGAACAGCTGTGGAGGTGCACAGATCTTCATGCATCGCCAGCTCCTCCTTCATCTTGACGTCGCGCATGCCGTCGGAGAAGGCAGAGATGATGGCCTCCTCCGTCACCCTCGGGATCTTGAGGCGTGCGTTGTTGAAGCGCTGGATGTACTTTTGCGTGGTTTGCCTCGCTGCTGCTTGATTCGGTGCATGTCGCCACGGCGGTGGCCGGTCGCGAGTACCACGGAAGTTGGCGATGAAGCGGGTGCGCATCTCGCCCGGAAGAGATCGTGCTCGGGGCCAAATTCAGAGCCAAAGGGCTCCGTCCTGAGCGCCATGGGAAACCAGTTCGCCATGACCTTTTCATCCCCGTTAGCAGCCTCGATGCCCAACTCAGAGCTGGAGGAACTCCATAGGGTCAGCTGTGTAAAGAGCGAGGAGGCAGGTCTGGCTTGAACTTGGCGGGCCACGCGACGCAGCGCAGCTCGGAGGTGAAGGCGCTGCAGCCCGCCGTGGCCGCTGGGGGCCCGGACGACAGAGAGCTTGGTCTTGCGGGCCTCCTGCGCGCGGCCAGGGGCAGCATAGGGTCTGACGTCTTGAGCGGGAGCGCCGGGCAGCTTCTTGTGGGCGAGGAACTTCTTGACAGCTCTGCTTCTTGCCGCGCGGCGCGGGCGGAGTGGGTTCCGCCAGGCCGCGCGCTTTGGGGCCAGGCGCCTTGAGGAGGAGGCGGCCGAGGCGCCTGAACTTCATCGCCAGCAGGGCGGTGCGGTGCAGCGAGACGGACGGTGCGGGCGCCTCTGCAGCGCGGACGAGCTCGGCGACTCGTCGAGCCATTCTTCGAGACGTCATCGACGGGCGGTAGCGCAGGAGCTCGTTTTCGCGATGAGTGCAGCTCGGGCCTCCATGGAGCGCGGGCGCGCGTGATTTAAGAACCAGCGGGGGTGAGCGAAGGCGTGGCGGTGCGGCCGTCCCGCCTCATGGACGGGTGCTGGGATGATGCTTGCTGCTCGTTCCCTGCCGGGCCGGTGGCGGCGTTGACGGCAGGTGACGGGGAACGACGAGGGCGCCCGCCGACGGAGCTGTCTCGGGCGACATGGGAGGCGAGGGCGTTCGGCGCTTCGGGCGCTGGCCCGACGAGCGCCGACATGGTTGCGGTGGTCGGGAAAACGAGGCGATTTAAAGGCAGATTCGGCGCACTTTACCGGGCGCGCCAAATGTCGGATTTCGGTTCCGCAGACCCTTGAGGTTCGAACACTGGGTGCGCGGAGATCCAACCTTCCACCGCCTCGCACTCGCCAATCGTTGGGACCTAAACTACTAAACAGAACAGCACAAGAGACACAAGATTTATACTGGTTCATGCCACCATTGTGGTGTAATACCCTACTCTAGTGTGTGGTGTGGTGGATTGCCTCTTGGGCTGATGGGGAACAATACAAGGAAGAACAACCTCGCGAGGGTCTGTTCTTGGCGGGTGCGATGAACTGCTAGGTGGTGTTCAGTCGCTCTAGCTACTGGTTTCTTGACGAGGATTCCGGATCTCGGATCCCCTGCTCTGGGGGTGGCTACTCCTATTTATAGGCGAAGGCCCTGGGCCTCTTCCCAAATATTGAGCGGGAAGGGAGCCAACAATTGGCCATTTTGAAGGGGAACAGCGGGTACACTTATCCTGACTAAAGTTGGTCCTCGCCGCCAAAGGCTCGTGATGACGCCCGCTTGGGCTCCACGATGACTCCTTCCAGCCGTTGGGTTGATCTTGGTCTTGTTGCATCAAACGGATGCCTTTGCTTGATGCTCTCGCCGCGCTTGCTCCCTTTGCACCAAAGAGGAAAGGAGGACGCCTGCTGGGCTGGCGCTCGATCGCGCGCCTTTGGTCGTCATGGCTTGCGCCATGGGCACCTCGTGAGGTACCTGCTTGAACTCTCCGCCTCCTCATGAGCCAGCCTGACGAGGCCGTGCTCGAGGAAGCTCCTTGTCGACCGCCCATGAGGCTTGGCTCCTCGCGAGGTCTTGAGCTATGCGTTGATGAAGATGGGCCGGCTGGGCCTCCTTCGAGCCACGCCCAGGCAGTGAGCAGTGCAAGTCTGGGGACCCCTGTTCCTTAACGCCGACAGTATAGCAGTTGATTTATCAGCCATTTGTAAAGATATTTCAGTAGGTGTCAACTTATTCAGATCAAGTCTACAATATAAAGAGAGAGGCATAACACTAACACCGGCTCCAAGATCACATAAAGCAGTTTTAACATAATTTCTTTTAATGGAGCATGGTATAGTAGGTACTCCTGGATCTCCAAGTTTCTTTGGTATTCCACCCTTAAAAGTATAATTAGCAAGCATGGTGGAAATTTCAGCTTCTGGTATCTTTCTTTTATTGGTAATGGTATCCTTCATATACTTAGCATAAGGATTTGTTTTGAGCATATCAGTCAATCGCATACGTAAAAAATAGGCCTAATCATTTCAGCAAAGCGCTCAAAATCCTCATCATCCTTTTTCTTGGATGGTTTGGGAGGGAACGACATGGGTTTCTGAACCCAAGGTTCTCTTTCTTTACCATGTTTCCTAGCAACAAAATCTCTCTTATCATAACATTGATTCTTTGATTGTGGGTTATCAAGATCAAATGCAGGTTCAATTTCTACATCATTATCATTACTAGGTTGAGCATCATCATGAACATCATCATTATTATTTTCACTAGGTTCATGTTCATTACCAGATTGTGTTTCAGCATCAGAAATAGATATATCATTTGGATTCTCAGGTGGTTCAGTAATAGGTTCACTAGAAGTTTGCAAAGTCCTATCATTTTTCTTTTTCTTCCTTTTAGAAGAACTAGGTTTATCGATATTATTTCTCTGAGAATCTTGCTCAATTCTCTTAGGGTGGCCTTCAGGATACAAAGGTTCCTGAGTCATTCTACCAGTTCTAGTAGCCACTCTAACAGCATAATCATTTTTCTTACTATTCATTTCATTGAGCAAATCATTTTGAGCTTTAAGTACTTGTTCTACTTGAGTGGTAACCATAGAGGCATGTTTGCTAACAAGTTTAAGTTCACATCTAACATTAGCCATATAATCACCCAAGTGTTTAATCATATAAGTATTTTTCTTTAATTGTCTACCAAAATAAGCATTGAAGTTTTCTTGTTTGACAATAAAATTATCAAACTCATCCAAGCATTGTCTAGCAGACTTATAGTGAGGAATATCTCCTTCATCAAATCTATAGAGAGAATTTACCTTTACTACCTGTGTCGGGTTATCAAGACCTGGAGGTTCTTCAATAGGTAATGGATCAAGATCATATGTTTCTTCAGTAGGCGGTAAATTAAGACCATGTATTTCTTCAAAAGGAGGTAAATTCTTAACATCTTCAGCTTTAATACCTTTTTCTTTAATAGATTTCTTTGCCTCTTGCATATCTCCAGGACTGAGAAATAGAACACCTCTCTTCTTCGGAGTTGGTTTAGGAATAGGCTTAGGAATTGGCTCTGGAGCTGGCTCAGGAGGTGCCCAATTATTTTCGTTTGTCAACATATTATTCAATAGAATTTCAGCTTCATCCGGTGTTCTTTCCCTGAAAACAGAACTAGCACAACTATCCAGGTAATCTCTGGAAGCATCGGTTAGTCCATTATAAAAGATATCAAGTATTTCATTTTTCTTAAGAGGATGATCAGGCAAAGCATTAAGTAGCTTGAGAAGCCTCCCCCAAGCTTGTGGGAGACTCTCTTCTTCAATTTGCACAAAGTTGTATATTTCCTTTAAGGCAGCTTGTTTCTTATGAGTAGGGAAATATTTAGCAGAGAAGTAATAAATCATATCCTGGGGACTACGCACACAACCAGGATCAAGAGAATTAAACCATATCTTAGCATCACCCTTTAATGAGAACGGAAATATTTTAAGGATTTAAAAGTAACGAGATCTCTCATCATTAGTGAACAGGGTGGCTATATCATTTAATTTAGTAAGATGTGCCACAACAGTTTCAGATTCATAGCCATGAAAAGGATCAGACTCAACCAAAGTAATTATATCAGGATCAACAGAGAATTCATAATCCTTATCGGCAACGCAGATAGGTGAAGTAGCAAAAGCAGGGTCAGGTTTCATTCTATCTTTAAGAGATTCTTTGTTCCATTTAACTAATAGCCTCTTAAGCTCGTTTCTATCTTTGCAGGCTAAAATAGTTGTAGAAGCTTCCATATCAAAAACATAACCCTTAGGAATAACAGGCATATCTTCATCATTAATTTCATCAATATTATCAGTTTCAATAATTTCTTTCTCTCTAGCCCTAGCAATTTGTTCATCAATAAATTCACTAAGGGGCATAGTAGTATCAAGCATAGAATTAGTTTCATCATAAGTATCATGCATAGCAGAAGTGGCATCATCAATAACATGCGACATATCAGAATGAATAGCAGTAGCAGGTTTAGGTGTCGCAAGTTTACTCAAAAAATGTAAGGTGAATCAAGTGCGAGCTAGATGGCGTTCCTTACCTCCCTCGTAGTTGAGGGATAAATTGTTGTCTTAGCGTCTTTCAAGTTCTTCATAGTGACCAGCAGATATAAATCCCAAGTAACTCAAAGAATAGAGCTATGCTCCCGACAACAGTGCGAAATTAGTCTTGATAACCCACAAGTGTAGGGGATCGCAACAGCTTTCGAGGGTAGAGTATTCAACCCAAATTTATTGATTCGACACAAGGGGAGCCAAAGAATATTCTCAAGTATTAGCAACTGAGTTGTCAATTCAGCCACACCTAGAAACTTAATATCTGCAGACAAAGTATTTAGTAACAAAGTAATATGATAGTAGTAGTAGCGGTAACAAAAAGTAATGAAAGCAAAAGTAATATTTTGGTGTTTTGCGTTGATTGTAACAAATAGCAGCGGAAAAGTAAATGGCGAGAACCAGTAGATGGAAGCTCGTAGGCATTGGATCGGTGATGGATAATTATGCGGATCGGTTCATCATGTGATCATAACATAGGGTGATAAAGAACTAGCTCCAATTCATCAATGTAATGTAGGCATGTATTCCGAATATAGTCATACGTGCTTATGGAAAAGAACTTGCATGACATCTTTTGCCCTACCCTCTCGTGGCGGCGGGGTCCTAATGGAAACTAAGGGATATTAAGGCCTTCTTTTAGTAGAGAACTGGAACAAAGCATTAGCACATAGTGAATACATGAACTCCTCAAACTATGGTCATCGGAGTGGTCGATTATTGTCACTTTGGGGTTGCGGATCATAACACATAGTAGGTGACTATAGACTTGCAAGATAGGATCAAGAACTCACATATATTCATGAAAACATAATAGGTTCAGATCTGAAATCATGGCACTTTCGGTGACTCGGGAGTGACAAGCATTAAGCATAGCAAAGTCATAGCAACATCAATCTTAGAACATAGTGGATACTAGGATCAAACCCTAACAAAACTAACTCGATTACATGATAAATCTCATCCAACCCATCACCGTAGCCTACGATGGAATTACTCGTGGGATACGGTCTTCATCTTTGGCAGGCTTGATGTGAGTCATTCGAGAATGAAAAAATCATGGTGATTTGATGATGACAATGGCGGCGAATCCCCTCTCAGGGCCCGAGCGGACTCGGATCAGCCGAGAGCTTTTAGGGCTTGGCGGCTTTGTATCATAAACGCTATGATCATCCCAAAGCAAATATATAGAGTTGGAGTTGGTTAGTTCCATTCAAATCATGCAAGTTGGAGTCCAAAACAAGGGCAAAAGTGTTTGGAAAATTAGATACGACGGAGACGTATCACGGTCTCAGAAAGGGCTAGCGAGATACCATCTTGTTATATCATATCATGATTGTTTTGAGAAAGTGTTGTCATCCGAGATTTATTATTATCGCTCGCTAGTTGATTATGTCATTGATATGAGTAAACATGAGACCTGAGAGTTATTGCAAATGTGGTTAGTCATAATCTTTGCTGAAAACTTGAATGATGGCTTTACATATTTACAACAACAAGAGCAAACAGAGTTTGTAAAAGTTTTTCTTTATCACTTTCAGTTTATCAACTGAATTGCTTGAGGACAAGCAAAGGTTTAAGCTTGGGGGAGTTGATACGTCTCCGTCGTATCTACTTTTCCAAATGCTTTTGCCCTTGTTTTGGACTCTAACTTGCATGATTTGAATGGCACTAACCCGGACTGACGTTGTTTTCAGCAGACTTTCCATGGTGTTATTTATGTGCAGAAACAAAAGTTCTCGGAATGATCTGAAACTTCACGGAACGTCTATTTGGAAATAATAAAAAATTGTTGCAAAAGATGTAGACCAGGGGGCCCACACCCTGTCCACAAGGGTGAAGGGCGTGCCTACCCCCTAGGGTGTGCCCCCCTACCTCGTGGGCCCCCTGGAGCCCCTCCGACCTCAACTCCAACTCTATATATTTGCTTTCGGAGAGAAAAAAATCAAGGAGAAGAATTCATCGCGTTTTATGATACGGAGCCGCCGCCAAGCCCTAAAACCTCTCGGAGGGCTAACTGAGTCCATTCGGGCCCGGAGAGGGGATTCGTCATGATCGTCATCATCAACCATCCTCCATCACCAATTTCATGATGCTCACCGCCAGGCGTGAGTAATTCCATCATAGGCTTGCTGGACGGTGATAGGTTGGATGAGATCTATCATGTAATCGAGTTAGTTTTGTTAGGGTTTGATCCCTAGTATCCACTATGTTCTAAGATTGATGTTGCTATGACTTTGCTATGCTTAATGCTTGTCACTAGGGCCCGAATGCCATGATTCCAGATCTGAACCTATTATGTTTTCATGAATATATGTGTGTTCTTGATCATATCTTGCAAGTCTATAGTCACCTACTATGTGTTATGATCCGCAACCTCAAGTGACAATAATCGGACCACTCCCGTGATGACCATAGTTTGAGGAGTTCATGTATTCACTATGTGTTAATGCTTTGTTCCGGTACTCAATTAAAAGGAGGCCTTAATATCCCTTAGTTTCCATTAGGACCCCGCTGCCACGGGAGGGTAGGGCAAAAGATGTCATGCAAGTTCTTTTCCATAAGCACGTATGACTATATTCGGAATACATGCCTACATTACATTGATGAACTGGAGCTAGTTCTGTGTCACCCTATGTTATGATTGTTACATGATGAACCACATTCGGCATAATTCTCCATCACCGATCCAATGCCTACGAGCTTTCCATATACTTTTTTCCGCTTACTTACTTTTCTGTTGCTACTGTTACAATCACTATAGAACACCGAAAATATTACTTTTGCTACTATTACTTTTGTTACCGTTACCACTACTATCATATTACTTTGCTACTAAATACTTTGCTGCAGATACTAAGTTATCCAGGTGTGGTTGAATTGACAACTCAGCTGCTAATACTTGAGAATATTCTTTGGCTCCCCTTGTGTCGAATCAATAAATTTGGGTTGAATACTCTACCCTCGAAAACTGTTGCGATCCCCTATACTTGTGGGTTATCAATCACAAAGTTTGATCAAGTCAGATTCGAACCCTCTGGGTGAGGAGCACTCGGAGTCACCGATTCGTAATAGACTTAAACTTCCAAAACCTCTCTATGCATTTCGGTCTGACCGATTCATCTTTTTCGGTCAAACCGAGTGCACTGAGTTGATCTAGGTTTTCAATCTTGGTGCAACCGATTAGAACCATTCAGTCACACCGAGTTGCAGTAAACACTTGCGATTCTACGTCTCGGTGCCACCGAGTTGTTCCACTCGGTCACACCGACAGGGTCAGGATAGATACACCGATGGGTCAAAATTTGGAAATTTCTCCAAAACCTCTTCGCCCGCGCGTGTCCTGCTCTGTCGTCTCGGGTCTCCAGATCGTCCTCTCGTTGCCAGCGACCTCCTGCCGCTGGTCTCTGTCGCCATCAACGGAAATCTACACCGCTGTTGCCGCCGTTGCGAGCTCATCACCGAGTTAGGGTATGAGTTCTAATCTTTGTGCAATTCGTACCTCTGATTCTTAGCACAAAGCAAATGATGTGTTTCTTAACACGTATGAGATCATCCTGTTCAGCAAAAACTTCCTTTAGACTAGTTTTGATTTGAAAATTTAGGGTTAGGTTTCCGCCGAACTCATCTTGGACCGACCGAGTTGTGGAAATCGGTCTCACCGATTTGGCTTAGGCCATTGCACTGTAATTTTCGGTCTGACCGAAACTTGCAAATTGGTGTGACCGAGTTCAACTCTCAGTGAAACCCTAGCAAACTCGGAGTCTCCGAACTGTGTCTTGGTCTGACCAATTTTTCACTAGTTTATACTCCAAAGTTGCTTTGGTGTCACCGAGTTTAACAAATCGGTAGCTCCGAAATGCTTTCTGTGCAAAACTAAAACTAAATTTTTGACTCATCTATTTTGCAAAATCTCTGCACTTTGTTATGCTCATCCACTCTATCTCATCTATAACTATTCACGGGGTCAGCTGTCAGTTTGCAGTATCAGACATGTCAGATCAAAGTGAAAGCCAGAACAGGTCTGAAGAGCAGGTGAATCTGAGTGAGGGCCCTAGACCATCTGGCAGTTATGATGAAGGCAGCAGAAGTACTCCTAGAAACTTGCCTAAGGCTTCTACTAGGCATAGGAGGAAGAGAAATTCTGAAGATGAAGATGAAGACTATGTAGCTGCTGAGGAGGAGGTCAGCTCCAAGAAAAAGGTTGTCAAGAAGGAATTTGGCACAGCTGCATCTACAAAGCCTGGTTTGAACAAGAAGGCTCCTGCAAAAAGAGTGCCCATGTCTAAGGCCAGAGTCTCCACTCTTGAAACTTCCAAATCAATTGGTGGAGAGGCTGCTGGTGAGGGCAAGAAGAAGAAGGAAAGAAAGAGAGGGAGATGGTGCAAGAAAGTGGATCCCATGGCAGAATTTGAGAAGCACTCCTCTAATGAGGATGAAGAAGAAGAAGAAGTTGAGGATGCTGCACCAGCACCTAAGTCTCAAAAGTTGATGGGGATGCCATCAAGTCTGGGGCTGCCCCTTCTAAGCCCAAGACTGCCCCCAAAGCTTCTGCTCCAGCCCGCAAGACTGCACCAAAGAGGAACACAACAAACATACAGCTCCTGAGAAGAACAAGGCCCCAGTGCCTGAAACTGAAGAAGAAGAAGATGATGAAGCCCAAGTGTTTAGGAAGTTAAAGCCCAAGATCCCAGACCATGATGACAATCATCCAGTGGCAGAAAATATGAAAATCAGAAAAGATGCAGGTCTCGGACTATGGAGGGAATCGGATCCATATGCTGTGAGGAGAAGGATTGTTGTGGATTATGGGTTTCACACCAAGGAGCAGCAGGACTTCTATGAAACTATTCTTCTGGATAAGAAGCCAATTGTCTGTGATATGAAGTGGGTTGACTGGAAATACATCGACAACAACGAAGACCACTTTCTAGGAGTGCATGAGAGCTTCGGACTATGTGTACTAGACACTTTTGTGGGTCAGAAACTGACCAAGTGGAATGATGAGCTCATTATGCAATTTTACTCTACAACTCATTTCTATCCTGATGGAAGGATTGTTTGGATGTCTGAAGGTACAAGGTACCAATCAACAGTTGCTGAATGGGCCAAGCTGATCAATGCCCCTGCAGAGCATGAGGATGACATAGATGTCCATGCCAAGAGGAAGAAAGATCACAACTCCATGGCCAACATGTATAAGGAGATTCCTGACAAAGCCTTGGAGAATCGTAAGCTAGGCTCTGTATATTATCTGTTGTCTGGTCTGACCACCATCAACACCATCTTGAGGTACACCTTGTTGCACAAATCAGGAGATCACAGGATGATTAGAGGCCATTCCATAAATTTGCTGCAGTTGTTTGATGTGCCCCAGAAGTTCAAAGTAATGAGTTTGATTGTTGAGACAATCAAGAGGACAGCTGCAAATCAGAATATATCTTGTGGGTATGCTCCACACATCCAGATGCTCATCAACTCCAAGATGGGCACATGCACATACTTATTGGACAAGGAACATCTTCCCTTGAGGCCTGACTTTGAGGACAACACAATTGTCATGAATGATGAAGATCCCACATCTGTAGAGGCTCAAGAGAAGAGGGAAAAGGCAAAAGCTGAGAAGGCAACCAAGATGCCAAGTGTTGAAGAGGCTTCACAAGTGTTCCTCAAGTCAAAGCAAGATCAACTTGGATATCTTATTCAAGCCACCTTGAGGATCGAGAAAGGATTGGCCACCCTGACTCAGAACCAAGAGAGCCTGGAGAGGATCATTGAGACGAAATTCTATGATCTTGACTTTAAAGTGACAGAGATGCAGACAGCTGTTGAGCAGTTCCAGGAAGAAGCTGAGGAGAAGAAAGGGAAAGCAACCACAGATGCCTTTCAAAGAGTGCCTAGGGCACAGAGATCTGCAGTAGTGCCTGCTATAGACACAAGAGCTACTACATCAGCACCTGCAGCCACAACATCAATAGCTCCTCCCGTTGCCACCCCACCAGCTCCAACAACTTCAACAGATGCATTCATCCTTGGAGTCCTCTCAACGCCACCTCCCGAAGATCAAGCCTAGAGAGACGCATAGCACTATGCATTTTCGAGCTTTTTGGTAACTTGTTGCCAAAGGGGGAGAAAGTGTATAGATCATAGGCTTTGAGAGAGAGAGCTTTCTTCTTTTTTCTATCTCTTTTGCTACTTGGTTGATACTTATTTGTGTGCTTGCTTGGATGATACTTTTTGTGTGTGTGAGATGCTTGTATGGTCATGTGTTTGATCATATCATACTTTAATGCTTGTGCTTGAATGATGCTATTATTTATCTCTCATGTATGATCATTCACTTTGCCTTGGTGATGAGTGCATATTCTACTTCCTATCATTTTGAGCGCTCCACCAAGATGTATGTGACATGAAAGAGTAAACCATGATCCTAATCGATTGTGCATTTGCATTCAAAAGCAAATCTTAAATAGCACAAATTTAGGGAGAGCTCTTGCTTATCACATACTTCTTGAAGCGACAATGTATTTCAATCTTATTATCGTTTGTCAAAGCTTTGATCTATATGTTGTCATCAATTACCAAAAAGGGGGAGATTGAAAGTGCAACTATCCCTGGGTGGTTTTAGTAATTCCTAACAACATATAGCTCATTGAACTAATACTCCTTCAAGATGATCGTTTCAGAAAGTTCAATGATTGGCATGGCATGGACTAGGAATGTGGACCCCTAAAAATGCTAAGGACACATATTGGCTCAAGCTCAAGAATCTACATTTTCATTTTAGTGATCCAAGATCACATTGAGTCCATAGGAAAATCCAATACTATTAAAAGGGGATGAGGTGTTGCTTAATGGCTTGCTTGCTCAAAATGATTAGTGATATGCTCCAAAAGCCCTCAACCACTTTCTCATATCCACATATGTCCCAAACCAAAGGCCGAACTCGGCCCCATCGATTAGATCTATCCGGCGCCACCAAGTTCATTTGACATAACCATAGCCAGAAACCCTAGTCAGTTCGGTCTCACCGATAGGGATCACGGTCTCACCGAGATGGGATTGCAAAGTCTATGTTTCCCTTCGTAACGTTTCGGTCCAACCAAGATGAGCGACCGGTCCCACCGAGTTCGCAATGCAAACTCTCTATTTCCTTTTCGTAACGTTTCGGCCTCACCGAAATGAGCGATCGGTCCCACCGAGTTTGCCTGACCAACTCTTTGTTTGCCTATTACAGAAATCATTCTCACCGAGTTCATGTGATCGGTCTCACCAAGATTACGTTATGCCCTAACCCTAATGAAATCGGTCCCACCGAGTTGACATGTCGGTCCCACCAAAAATCCTAACGTTCACATTTTGAACTAATTCCGTCTGACCGAGTTTGAGTATTCGGTCTCACCGAGTTTGGTAAACTGTGTGTAATGGTTAGATTTTGTGTGGAGGCTATATATACCCCTCCACCCACTCTTGAGAGAGCCATCAGAACGTTCCTACACTTCCAGCATTCATTTTCTGAGAGAGAACCACCTACTCATGTGTTGAGACCAAGATATTCCAATCGAACCACAAGAATCTTGATCTCTAGCCTTCCCCAAGTTGCTTTCCACTCAAATAATCTTTCCACCAAATCCAAATCAGTGAGAGAGAGTTGAGTGTTGGGGAGACTATCATTTGAAGCACAAGAGCAAGGAGTTCATCATCAACACACCATCTATTACCTTTTGGAGAGTGGTGTCTCCTAGATTAGTTAGGTGTCACTTGGGAGCCTCCGTCAAGATTGTGGAGTTGAACCAAGGAGTTTGTACGGGCAAGGAGATCACCTACTTCGTGAAGATCTACCCTAGTGAGGCAAGTCCTTCGTGGGTGATGGCCATGGTGGGATAGAAAAGGTTGCTTCTTTGTGGACCCTTCGTGGGTGGAGCCCTCCATGGACTCGGGCAACGTTACCCTTCGTGGGTTGAAGTCTCCATCAACATGGATGTACGATAACACCACCTATCGGAACCATGCCAAAAATCTCCGTGTCTACTTTGCGTTTGCCCCCTCCAAACTCCTTCCCTTTACCTTCATATGCAATGATTTACATTCCGCTGCTATACTCTTAGAATTGCATGTGTAGCTTGATTACTTGACTTGTGATAAGTTGCTAAAATCTGCCAAGACTGAAAATTGGGAAAAGGCTAGATTTTTATTTGGCCAAGTAGTCTAATCACCCCCCCTATAGACATACTTTCGATCCTACAGGAACACCGCTCTCCCCAACTCTAGCCTCATCTCCCGCCCCCGCGTCACCTCCGACCACTTCCCGCTCCTTGTCACCGCCTCCAACCACATCCCCACTTCCCGCTGATACGTCCATTTTGCATCATGCTTTTATATCGATATTTGTTGCATTATGGGCTGTTGTGACACATTATGTCACAATACTTATGCCTATTCTCTCTTATTTTACAAGGTTTACACGAAGAGGGAGAATGCCGGCAGCTGGAATTCTGGGCTAGAAAAGGAGCAAATATTAGAGACCTATTCTGCACAACTCCAGAAGTCCTGAAACTCCAGGAAAGTCAGTTTTGGAATATACAAAAAATATTAGGCGAAGAAGGCACCAGAGGAGGGCCACCCACCATCCACGAGGGTGGGAGGCGTGCCCCCCTACCTCGTGGGCCCCCTGGAAGGCCTCCGGTGCCCATCTTTGGCTATATGAAGTCCTTCGCCCTAGAAAAAATTAGAAGGAAGCTTTCGGGACGAAGCGCCGCCATCTCGAGGCGGAACCTTGGCGGAACCAATCTAGGGCTCCGGCGAAGCTGTTCTGCCGGGGAAACATCCCTCCGGGAGGGGGAAATCATCACCATCGTCATCACCATCGATCCTCTCATTGGGAGGGGGGTCAATCTCCATCAACATCTTCACCAGCACCATCTCATCTCAAACCCTAGTTCATCTCTTGTATCCAATCTTTGTCTCAAAACCTCAGATTGGTACCTGTGGGTTTCTAGTAGTGTTGATTACTCCTTGTAGTTGATGCTAGTTGGTTTATTTGGTGGAAGATCATATGTTCAGATCCTTTATGCATATTAATACCCCTCTGATTATGAACATGAATATGATTTGTGAGTATTTACGTTTGTTCCTGAGGACATGGGAGAAGTCTTGCTATAAGTAGTCATGTGAATTTGGTATTCGTTCGATATTTTGATGAGATGTATGTTGTCTCTCCTCTAGTGGTGTTATGTGAATGTCGACTACATGACACTTCACCATTATTTGGGCCTAGAGGAAGGCATTGGGAAGTAATAAGTAGATGATGGGTTGCTAGAGTGACAGAAGCTTAAACCCTAGTTTATGCATTGCTTCGTAAGGGGCTGATTTGGATCCACATGTTTCATGCTATGGTTAGGTTTACCTTAATACTTCTTTTGTAGTTGCGGATTCTTGCAAGAGGGGTTAATCATAAGTGGGATGCTTGTCCAAGGAAGGGAAGTACCCAAGCACCGGTCCACCCACATATCAAATTATCAAAGTAACGAAGGCGAATCATATGAGCGTGATGAAAACTAGCTTGACGATAATTCCCATGTGTCCTCAGGAGCGTTTTCCTTTATATAAGAGTTTGTCCAGGCTTGTCCTTTGCTACAAAAAGGATTGGTCCACCTTTCTGCACCTTTGTTTACTTTTGTTACTTGTTACCTGTTACAAATTACCTTATCACAAAACTATCTGTTACCGATAATTTTAGTGCTTGTAGAGAATACCTTACTGAAAACCGCTTGTCATTTCCTTCTGATCCTCGTTGGGTTCGACACTCTTACTTATCAAAAGGACTACGTATATCCCTATACTTGTGGGTCATCAATACTCTTTTCTGGCGCCGTTGCCGGGGAGTGAAGCGCCTTTGGTAAGTGGAATTTGGTAAGGAAACATTTATATAGTGTGCTGAAATTTACTGTCACTTGTTACTATGGAAAGTAATCCTTTGAGGGGCTTGTTTGGGGTATCTTCACCCTGACCAGTAGAGCAAAGAGTTTCTCCTCAACCTACTGAAAATGTTTACTTTGAAATTCCTTCGGGTATGATAGAGAAACTGCTAGCTAATCCTTTTACAGGAGATGGAACATTGCATCCCGATTTGCACCTAATCTATGTGGATGAAGTTTGTGGATTATTTAAGCTTGCAGGTATGCCCGAGGATGTTATCAATAATAAGTTCTTCCGTTTATCTTTGAAGGGAAAGGCATTGACATGGTTTAGGCTATGCGATGATATTGGATCATGGAACTACAACCGATTGAAATTGGAATTTCATCAGAAGTTTTATACTATGCATCTAGTTCATCGTGATCGTAATTATACATACAATTTTTGGCCTTGCAAAGGAGAAAGCATCGCTCAAGCTTGGGGGAGGCTTAAGTCAATGTTATATTCATGCCCCAATCATGAGCTCTCAAGAGAAATTATTATTCAAAAAATTTATGCTCGGCTTTCTCTCAATAATCGCTCCATGCTCGATACTTCTTGTACTGGTTCTTTTATGATGAAGACTATTGAATTCAGATGGGATTTGTTGGAAAGAATTAAAGGCAACTCTGAAGATTGGGAACTCGACGAAGTTAAGGAGTCAGGTATAACACCTAAGTTTGATTGTGTTAAAACTTTTATGGATACCGATGCTTTTCGTGAATTTAGCACTAAATATGGACTTGACTCTGAGATAGTAGCTTCCTTCTGTGAATCATTTGCTACTCATGTTGATCTTCCTAAGAAGAAGTGGTTTAAATTTCATCCTCCCATTGAAGTAAAAGTAGTTGAACCTATTAAAGTTGAAGAAAAGACTATCACTTATAATGTTGATCCTATTGTTCCTACCGCTTATATTGAGAAACCACCTCTCCCTGTTAGAATAAAGGATCATGCTAAAGCTTCAACTGTGGTTCGTAATAGTAATACTAGAACATCTACATCCCCTGAGCAAATTAAAGTCGAACCTAGTATTGCTATGGTTAAAGATATCTTGGAGGATAATATTGATGGGCATGTTATTTACTTCTGTGATGAAGCTGCTAGAATTGCTAGACCCGATACTAAAAATAAACATAGACCTTTTGTAGGCATGCATGTTATTTCTGTTAAAATATGAGATCATTGCTATCATGGCTTATGTGATATGGGTGCTAGTACGAGTGCAATACCTCATTCTTTATACGAACAAATTATGCATGATATTGCACCTGCTGAGTTAGAAGGTATTGATGTTACAATTAAGCTTGCCAATAGAGATACTATTTCACCAGTTGGGATTGTTAGAGATGTTGAAGTCTTGTGTGGGAAAGTTAAATATCCTACTGATTTTTTGTTCTTGGTTCCCCACAAGATGACTTTTGTCCCATTATATTTGGCAGACCCTTCTTGAATACTGTTAATGCTAAGATAGATTGCAAATAGGATGTTGTTACTATTGGTTTAGGGGATATGTCTCATGATTTCAATTTTGCTAAATTTCATAGACAACCCCATGATAAAGAATTGCCTAGTAAAGATGAAATTATTGGTCTTTCTTCTATTGTCGTGCCTCCTAATGATCCTTTAGAACAATATTTGCTAGACCATGAAAATGATATGTTTATGAATGAAAGAAGGGAAATAGATGAAGTATTCTTTAAACAGGTACCTATTTTGAAACACAACTTGCCTGTTGAAATTCTAGGGGATCCTCCTCCACCCAAGGGTGATCCCATGTTTGAGCTTAAACCATTACCTGATACTCTTAAATATGCTTATCTTGATGAAAAGAAGATATATCATGTTATTATTAGTGCTAACCTTTCAGAGCAAGAAGAAGAGAAATTATTGAAAACTCTGAAGAAGCACCGTGCTGCTATTGGATATACACTGGATGATCTTAAGGGCATTAGTCCCACTCTATGCCAACACAAAATAAAATTGGAGAAAGACGCTAAACCGGTTGCTGATCACCAATGAAGGTTAAATCCTAAGATGAAAAAAGTGGTAAGAAAAGAAATACTAAAGCTTCTGGGGGTAGGTATAATTTATCCTGTCGCTGATAGTCAGTGGGTAAGTCCTATCCATTGTGTCCCTAAGAAGGGAGGTATTACTGTTGTTCCTAATGATAAAGATGAATTGATCCCACAAAGAATTGCTGCAGGTTATAGAATGGTAATTGATTTCCGCAAACTAAATAAAGCTACTAAAAAGGGTCATTACTGTTTACCTTTTATTGATCAAATGCTAGAAAGATTATCTAAACATACACATTTTTTGTTTCTAGACGGTTATTCTGGTTTCTCTCAAATACCTGTGCCAAAAGAGGATCAAGAAAAGACCACTTTTACTTGCCCTTTCGGTACCATTGCTTATAGACGTATGCCTTTTGGTTTATGCAATGCACCTGCTACCTTTCAAAGATGTATGACTGCTATATTATCTGGCTTTTGTGAAAAGATTGTTGAGGTTTTCATGGATGATTTCTCCATGTATGGAACTTCTTTTGATGATTGCTTAAGCAACCTTGCGAGTTTTGCAGAGATGTGAAGAAACTAATCTTGTCTTGAATTGGGAGAAGTGCCACTTCATGGTTAATGAAGGTATTGTTTTGGGGCATAATTTTTTTGAAAGGGGTATTGAAGTTGATAAAGCTAAAGTTGATGCTATTGAAAAGATATCGTGTCCTAAGGACATTAAAGGTATAAGAAGTTTCCTTGGTCATGCCGGTTTTTATAGGAGGTTCATTAAAGACTTCTCAAAAATTTCTAGGCCTCTGACTAATCTCTTACAAAAAGATGTTCCCTTTGTCTTTGATGATGATTGTGTAGAAGCATTTGAAATACTTAAGAAAGCCTTGATTTCTGCACCTATTGTTCAGCCACCTGATTGGAATTTATCCTTTAAAATTATGTGTGATGCTAGTGATTATGTTGTAGGTGCTGTTCTAGGACAAAGAGTTGATAAGAAATTAAATGTTATCCAATATGCTAGTAAAACTCTAGACAGTGCCTAGAAAAATTATGCTACTACTGAAAAAGAATTTTTAGCAGTTGTATTTGCTTGTGATAAGTTCAGACCTTATATTGTTGATTCTAAAGTAACTGTCCACACTGATCATGCTGCTATTAAATATCTTATGGAAAAGAAAGATGCTAAACCTAGACTTATTAGATGGGTTCTCTTGCTACAAGAATTTGATTTGCATATTATTGATAGGGAGCTGAGAACCCCGTTGCAGACAACTTGTCTAGGTTAGAGAATGTTCTTGCTGACCCGCTACCTATTGATGATAGCTTTCCCGATGAACAATTAGTTATCATAAATGCTTCTCGTACTGCTCCATGGTATGCTGATTATGCTAATTACATTGTTGCTAAATTTATACCACCTAGTTTCACATACCAGCAAAAGAAAACGTTTTTCTATGATTTAATACATTACTTCTGGGATGACCCACACCTTTATAAAGAAGGAGTAGATGGTGTTATTAGACGTTGTGTACCTGAGCATGAACAGGAACAGATCCTACGCAAGTGTCACTCCGAGGCTTATGGAGGACACCACACTGGTGATAGAACTGCACATAAGGTATTGCAATCTGGTTTTTATTAGCCTACTCTTTTCAAGGGCGCACGTAAGTTTGTCTTGTCTTGTGATGAATGTCAAAGAATTGGTAATATTAGTAGACGTCAAGAAATGCCTATGAACTATTCACTTGTTATTGAACCATTTGATGTTTGGGGCTTTGATTATATGGGACCGTTTCCTTCCTCTAATGGGTATACACATATTTTAGTTGCTGTTGATTACGTTACTAAGTGGGTAGAAGCTATTCCAACTAGTAGTGCTAATCACAGCACCTCTATTAAGATGCTTAAAAGGTTATTTTCCCGAGGTTTGGAGTCCCTAGATACCTAATGAATGATGGTGGTTCACATTTTATTCATGGTGTGTTTCGTCAAATGCTTGCTAAGTATGATGTTAATCATAGAATTGCATCTCCATACCACCCACAGTCTAGTGGTCAAGTAGAATTGAGTAATAGAGAGATTAAATTAATTTTGCAAAAGACTGTTAATAGATCTAGAAAGAATTGATCCAAAAAACTTGATGATGCATTATGGTCCTATAGAACTGCATACAAAAATTCTATGGGTATGTCTCCGTATAAAATGGTTTATGGAAAAGCATGTCACTTACCTCTCGAACTAGAACATAAGGCATATTGGGCCATTTAAGAGCTCAATTATGATTTTAAACTTGCCGGTGAGAAGAGACTATTTGACATTAGCTCACTTGATGAGTGGAGAACCCAGGCCTATGAGAATGCCAAGCTGTTTAAAGGAAAAGTTAAAATATGGCATGACAAAAGGATACAAAAGCGTGAGTTTAATGTAGGTGCCTATGTTTTGCTATACAACTCTCATTTAAGGTTTTTCGCAGGAAAACTCCTCTCTAAATGGGAAGGTCCTTACGTTATCGAGGAGGTCTATTGTTCCGGTGCCATAAAAATCAACAACTTTGAAGGCACAAATCTAAAGGTGGTGAACGGTCAAAGAATCAAACATTATATCTCAGGTAATCCCATAAATGTTGAAACTAATGCTATTGATACCGTAACCCCGGAGGAGTACATAAGGGACACTTTCCAGAACGTTTCAGACTCCGAAAAGGAATAGGTATGTGGTACGGTAAGTAAACCGGCTCCAAAACAGTTCTAATAGCAATTTTTCTCCGTTTTGGAATATTTAAGAAAATAGGAAAATAAGAAGTAGTCCTAAAGGGGCACGAGGCATCCACGAGGGTGGAGGGTGCGCCCTACCCCCCTGGGCGCGCCCCCTGCCTCGTGGGCACCTCGTGTGCCCTCCGGACTCCGTTTTCTTGCACGATACTTCTTTTGGTCGGTAAAAATTCATTATATAATCTTCCGAAGGTTTTGACCACCGCACCACGCAAATATCTCCTGTTTTTGTTTCGAGCTGTTTTCTGCCAGAGTTGTCAAGGCCAGGCATCATGTCGTCCCCCTCCTCCAACAATGAGGGAGACTATGCTTGGTTAATGAAGATAGAGCTGAAGAGACAAGAACCTGGGGAGATCAACAAGGATGATAGGATCAAGAAGGCCACGGAGGATCAAGCTCCGGCAGAAGACGAAGAAGACATCCTTAAACCTCACTACAATCTTCTTACCCCAACTAAGATTGAAGCTTTCAAGATGATTGAGTTATCTCACATACAAAACAAGTATCTCACACATGAAAATATTTTGTTGAAGGAGCATATCACCGCACTCAAGGGCATTATCCACAAATTGGAGGATCTCCTACGCTCGATCTGTGACACTACATCATCACCACCTTCGAGGAATGAGACATAAACACATGGGTATGGGCACTCCCCTTGGCAACTGCCAAGCTTGGGGGAGGTGCCACGGTATCGTATCACCATCACACTCCTATCTTTACCATTTTTCTTAGTTCGATCCTTTTTGGTAATATCTTGATCTAGTAGAATAAAGTTTTAGTATGATTTAGTTCTGAGTTTTGCTTCATGATCCTTCTATGTAATCGAGTCCGTGAGCTATATATAATAAAGATTAGTTTTGAGTTGAGGGCTTGGTTATCTTGCTATGATCTTGAGGGAATAAAAATAAAAGAGAAGAGAAAGAGTAAAAAGAATTAAAGAGATCATATTCATCTTATGGAAAGTAATGACTTCACATATAAAGAGTACGATGAATAAAAGTTGTTGAGAGTTGAAAAACATAGTTTTGGTCATCGTTGCAATTAATAGGAAGTAATAAAGAAAGAGAGGTTTTCACATATAAATATACTATATTGGACATCTTTTATGATTGTGAGCACTCATTAAAATATGACATGCTAAAAAGTTGATGTTGGACAAGGAAGACAACGTAATGGGTTATGTTTCTTATATCCGAAATAAAGTATATTGTCATGGATCATCCAACATGTTGAGATTGCCTTTCCCCCTCATGCTAGCCAAATTCTTTGCACCAAGTAGAGATACTACTTGTGCTTCCGAATATCCTTAAACCCAGTTTTGCCATGAGAGTCCATCATATCTACCTATGGATTGAGTAAGATCCTTCAAGTAAGTTGTCATTGTTGCATGCAATAAAAATTGCTCTCTAAATATGTATGATTTATTAGTGTGGAGAAAATAAACTTTATACGATCTTGTGATATGGAAGCAATAAAAGCGATGGGCTACATAATAAAGGTCTCTATCACAAGTGGAAATATAAAGTGATGTTGTTTCACATTAGGATTTTGTGCATCCAACCATAAAAGCACATGACAACCTCTGCTTCCCTCTGCGAAGGGCCTATCGTTTATTCTTGTCTTATACATTATACAAGAGTCATGGTGATCTTCACATTTTCCTTTTTACATTTTATCCTTTGGCAAGCACATTGTGTTGGAAAGATCTTGATATATATATCCAATTGGATGTAAGTTATCATAAATTATTATTGTTGACATTACCCTTGAGGTAAAAGGTTGGGAAGCAACACTATAAGCCCCTATCTTTCTCTGTGTCCAATTAAAACTCCATACCCATAAGTATTGCGTGAGTGTTAGCAATTGTGAAAAACTAAATGATAGTTGAGTATGTGGACTTGCTGAAAAGCTCTTATATTGACTCTTTCCGATGTTATGATAAATTGCAATTGCTTCAATGACCGAGATCATAGCTTGTTAGCTTTCAATGAAGTTTTTGATTCATACTTGACATTATGAATAGACTGTTACTTTAGCATAAGAAATCATATGTATATATATATATATATATATATATATATATATATATATATATATATATATATATATATATATATATATATATATATATATATATATATATATATATATATATATATATATTATATGTTATAAGAATGATCATGATGCCCTCATGTCCAGTATTTCATTTTATCGATACCTCTATCTCTAAACATGTGGACATATTTTTCATTATCGGCTTCCGCTTGAGGACAACCGAGGTCTAAGCTTGGGGGAGTTGATACGTCCATTTTGCATCATGCTTTTATATCGATATTTATTGCACTATGGGCTGTTATTACACATTATGTCACAATACTTATGCCTATTCTCTCTTATTTTACAAGGTTTACACGAAGAGGGAGAATGCCGGCAGCTCGAATTCTGGGTTGGAAAAGGAGCAAATACTAGAGACCTATTCTGCACAACTCCAAAAGTCCTAAAACTCCACGAAAGTCAGTTTTGGAATATATATAAAATATTGGGCGAAGAAGGCACCAGACGGGGCCACCCACCATCCACGAGGGTGGGGGCGCGCCCTACCCCTGCCTCGTGGGCCCCCTGGCAGGCCTCCGGTGCCCATCTTTGGCTATATGAAGTCTTTCGCCCTGGAAAAAATCAGAAGGAAGCTTTCGGGACGAAGCGCCGCCGTCTCGAGGCGGTACCTTGGCGGAACCAATCTAGGGCTCCGGCGGAGCTGTTCTGCCGGGGAAACATCCCTCCGGGAGTGGGAAATCATAACCATCGTCATCACCATCGATCCTCTCATCGGAAGGGGGCCAATCTCCATCAACATCTTCACCAGCACCATCTCATCTCAAACCCTAGTTCATCTCTTGTATCCAATCTTTGTCTCAAAACCTCAGATTGGTACCTGTGGGTTGCTAGTAGTGTTGATTACTCCTTGTAGTTGATGCTAGTTGGTTTATTTGGTGGAAGATCATATGTTCAGATCCTTTGTGCATATTAATACCCCTCTGATTATGAACATGAATATGATTTGTGAGTAGTTACGTTTGTTCCTGAGGACATGGGAGAAGTCTTGCTATAAATAGTCATGTGAATTTGGTATTCGTTCGATATTTTGATGAGATGTATGTTGTCTCTCCTCTAGTGGTGTTATGTGAACGTCGACTACATGACACATCACCATTATTTGGGCCTAGAGGAAGGCATTGGGAAGTAATAAGTAGATGATGGTTGCTAGAGTGACAGAAGCTTAAACCCTAGTTTATGCATTGCTTCGTAAGGGGCTGATTTGGATCCACATGTTTCATGCTATGGTTAGGTTTACCTTAATACTTCTTTTGTAGTTGCGGATGCTTGCAAGAGGGGTTAATCATAAGTGGGATGCTTGTCCAAGGAAGGGCAGTACCCAAGCATCGGTCCACCCACATATCAAATTATCAAAGTAACTAACACGAGTCATATGAGCGTGATGAAAATTAGCTTGAAGATAATTCCCATGTGTCCTCGGGAGCGTTTTCCTTTATATAAGAGTTTGTCCAGGCTTGTCCTTTGCTACAAAAAGGATTGGGCCACGTTGCTACACCTTGTTTACTTTTTTACTTGTTACCCGTTACAAATTACCTTATCACAAAACTATCTGTTACCGATAATTTCAGTGCTTGTAGAGAATACCTTACTGAAAACCGCTTGTCATTTCCTTCTGCTCCTTGTTGGGTTCGACAATCTTACTTATTGAAAGGACTACGATAGATCCCCTTTACTTGTGGGTCATCACCCGCCAATTCCGTTTTGAGAACAAGTGGCTCATGGATCCCCTGTTCCTTCGCTCTACCTCTACCTCCTGGGCTCTCCTGCTCGCGACTACAGACGGTGCTAAAGATATTACTACTCGGGTCAAGTCCTTCCATCGCGCTGCAAAGGTTTGGATAGCAAATCACCGTGTTCGACGAGTTTTTGTGCTTCCCTTGCGTCTCGTTTCAATGCCCTGATAAATACCTCGTCGCTTATCGAACTTCCCCTCTCCAACCGCTTGTACACTTGGAAGAACTGTCGAACCCCCCACCCCCACCCTCGCGACCTTGATCGTACGTTCTTTAACGCTGGCTGGGACGCCGCTCTCCCCAACTCCACCCTCGCCTCCCACCCCAGCGTCACCTCCGACCACTTCCCGCTCCTTGTCACCGCCTCCACCCGCATCCCCACTTTCTGCCAATTCTGTTTTGAGAACAAGTGGCTCCTGGATCCCTTGTTCCTTCCCTCTACCTCTCCCTCCTGGGCTCTCCCGCTCGCGACTACGGACAGTGCTAAAGACATTGCTGCTCGGATCGGGTCCTTCCGTCGCGCTGCAAAGGTTTGGAAATCAAATCACCGGTATGTCCCTCGCCATGATAATAACTGCAAATTTGTTATTGACCTGTTTGACTTTTTCGAGGAGTATCGTGTACTTTTAGCTGAGGTGGCGGCCTTGCGCCACGATGCTTAAGCCGCGTTGGCCCTCTCCATTCACCAGCAGGCTGCGTTATGGCGACAGCGAGGGAAGTTCCGTCGGGTGGGCGAAGGAGATGAGAACACCCGCTTCTTCCATGCCCAGGCATCCCAGCGCTATCGGTCCAATCGGATAAAAGCGTTGGATGTCGGCGGCACGGTCGTCGTCAGCCATGTGGCCACGGCGAAGGCCCTCCATGCCTTCTACTCCAACCTTCTTGGGCGTGCCAACGTCCCCGTATGGCGTTTCGACCTTCAAACGTTGTACGAGGGAGCCGCCACTGTCGATGGTGCTCGGCTGATCGCCCTCTTCGAGATGGCTGAGCTTGAGGCCGCTGTCAAAAGCCTCGACAAGACAAGCGCCCCCGGGCCCGATGGCCTGGGGCCGGCTTTGTACCAGGCTGCCTGGCCGCTCGTCTCCGGCGACATGCTTCGGTTGATGCAGGGGTTCCACGACTATTCGGTGAACCTCTCTTGTATCAACCGTGCACACATTGTGCTGCTCCCCAAGGCCCACGGGGTGCTCGCGCCCGGTGGTTTCCGCCCCATATCTCTCCAGAACTGTGATGTCAAGGTCTCGTGCAAGGTGCTGACCACGCGTCTACAATAGCAAACCGTGGATGTGGTGGATGTTGACCAATCCGGGTTCATCAAGGGCCGGAGTATCGCCGGGAACTTTGTGTTCGTGACGAAGATAGTGCAGTGCTATGAGACTCGCCGGGCCCCCTCTTTGGTCCTGAAGCTGGACTTCACCAAGGCCTTCGACTCCATTGACTGGCGAAGCCTTTGCCAGATTATGGAGGTGCGCGGGTTCCCTCCTCTCTGGTGTGATTGGATGGACTCGATTTTCCAGTCGTCCATGTCCGCGGTGGTCCTCAATGGTGTACCTGGGAGGTGGATCAACTACAAGAATGGACTGCGGCATGGGGACCCCCTATCACCCTACATGTTCCTGCTTGTCACGAATGTGCTCCAGCAAATGATCAAGAGCGATGGGGGATGCGCTATCCTCTGATCGATGATGCGCCTCCACTCGTCCTTCAGTATGCCAACGACACTATCATCATCGTGCGGGTGGAGCTGGACGCAGTGTGGCGCCTTAAGGGCATCCTGGATGATTTCGCGGCCGCGACGGAGTTGGTCATCAACTTACACAAAAGCACCGTCGCGCCCGTGCATGTCCCCGAGGACGAGCTTCATGAGATGGTACAGGTCTTGGGCTGCGTCGTTGGGAGCTTCCCACAAATCTACCTCGGCCTTCCGCTCTCTAACCGCAAGCTCACAATGGATGACTTCCTTCCTCTCATCGCCAAGGCTGAGCGCTACCTCTCCAGCTGGCGCGCGCAACTCCTGTCCTTCGGGGGGTGCCTGGTGCTGCTCAACGCCGTGCTGGACGCGCTCCCTACATACGACATGGCTGCGATGGAGGTCCCGCCCTCTGTCCTCCATGCGATTGACGCCCTATGGCGCTCCTTCCTTTGGTCCGGAGCGGACAATGCGTCTGGAGTGCAGTGCCTCGTCGCTTGGGATCGCGTCATTCGAGCCAAGGATGAAGGTGGTTTGGGGGTGCACGCACTCCCGGTACAGAACCGGTGCCTCCTAATGAAGCTCCTTAACTGTCTTCACTCTCGCTAGGACGCTATGTGGGCGCGTTGGGTTTGGGGTGAGCTGGCCAGCTCACTGCTGACCCCGACGTCAGCCATGTTGCTCCCCGGGCCGCACTAGGCCTCCTTGGCCAAGCTCATGCCTTTGTACAGGGATGATCACCAGTGTCTCCGTCGGGGACGGGCGCACTACGGCGTTCTGGCTCGACTCTTGGTTGCCCGGCGATGCTCAACCTGTCCAGATTAGTTCCCTCTTCTCCCATGCCACTATGCATGACGTCTCAGTTGCCCATGTTGTTCAGCAGGGCCTCGATAGGGGGCTTGTCCCTCGGCTGAACCACACAGGAGCTCGAGAGCGTGGGCTCTCCTCCCCATCATCCAGGTGCTGGTTTTGACAGCGGCCCCGGATGAGCGGACCCTCCATCTCGGCTGTGCCAAGGGCGCCACTCTTTCCTCTGCTGGTGTATATCAACTCTGCCACTTTGGTGGGGTGAAAACGCCGTTCATCTGGATGAACTATGCCCCCAGCCAGGTTCGCTTCTTTGCCTGGCTTCTGGTCCAGGCACGGATCCACACGAGAGATGTTCTCCTGCGGAAACACATTGTTGAGCTGGTCGGAGCGGGCTGCCCATCTGCTCGACCTCGCTCGAGTCCGCGGAGCACCTCATCTTCGCCTGCCCCTTTGCTCAACAGTTTTGGGCTCAGTGGGGGTGACCCCGGCAGTCTCCTCCGTTAAGCTACTCCACCTTATGCCCCCCCAAGCTCGGTGCTCGTTCGGTCGGGGGCGACCTTCCTGCTCCTTTGCTGTTGGCAGCTTTGGAAGCACCACAACACGGTCGTCTTCCAAGGCTTGCCCCCGTCGCTTCCCTGGCTGCTGCAGTTATGTAGAGAGGACGTCGTGCTTTGGCTTGTTCGCCTTCCAGCTGCTCTTAAGCAGGCAGCAGATGCGTGGTTAGGGTGCTTTGCCCCTTGATGTGGCACCCTCCACCCCTCCCCACACCCGCCCACACCTCTTTCTCTCCCCTCTCTATGCCTGTCAAAAGTGTACTTGTGAATGATGTTTTTACTTGGCCGTTTGGGCCCTGATATATGATAATCCAGGTAGGGCTACTCCTAAATTCTACTAGTAGTACGTAAAGTTTCGTTTGTATAGCAACATTTGTACGTAAATGAATGGAATTCCAGTGTCAACCTTGAGACTGATGAATGAATACAAATTCAGGCTGAATGTTAACATCTGCCAACAAATTAAATTCCAGCAGCAACATTTTGATAGTTGTCGATCCATGTTCATTCGTGCACATTGAGTGTTATTTGTCAGTACATGTTCTTGTAAGTTTCAAGGTTTGCGTTCGTTATGGACTGTTACTACAAACATGATAAGAGCCGACATGACCTATTGTGTAACAGAGTAGCAAGAGCTGAAGGAAAGCTAGCGATACCGATCAGGATCAAGAGCTGAAATGAAAGCTAGTGGCAGTGCCGATGAGAACCATCAGTGTAGATAGCTCTACTACATTCAGAAGTGCAGTGGGAAAGAAAAGGGATGGGAAAAATAAGGACTGATGAATGAATACAGATTAAGATTTGGCAAAAATAATCGGAATTCCAGTGCGAACTTTCTGATTATTAAATAGGAAAAAATAATCTCAGTCACGAGAGTGCAACATTATTACATATATTATTCACTTCTTCTTCGGTACACCCCCCTTAAACACATCCTCCATAATAAAAGGTAGGATGATATTTCTTAAAAATACGTCGCCTGCACTCTAAAAATATAAGTGTTAAACATGTAGTGCGGTTTATTATCACCTAGAATTGACGTACTATATGTCTATACCCATCCAAAAAAAAAAGGAATTGACATACTGTAGCATATCAAATTGGGGAGTACACTGTAGCGAACCAACTGGGTATTTTGTTATATATTTTGAGAACATGAAAAAAAATTAAAATACGAATGTTTTTTCAAATTTGAACTTCTTTTGGAAAGACGAACAATTTTTCAATAAGCGAACCTTTTTTATGAAGAATAAAAAAATATTTAGATTTAGTGAACATTTTTGAAAAAAAAACAAAATTGTGAGCATTTTTCTGAAAGTGTGAACATCTTTTCATAAAGACGGATAATTTTTCAAATATGCTAACATATTCCTGAAAACATGAATAATTTCTAAAATTTACGAATATTTTCTGAAACTGCGAACATTTTTTCAAATTTGCGAGCATTATTTCAACCAAAATATTTTTTCTAATTTGCGTTTTTTACAATTTACTAACATTCTCTAAGAATATTTTTTATTTTCTAGGACCTAAGAATTCTTTTATTTTCTATTTTTTATTTTTCTTCTTTTTTAGTTAATTCATTTTCTCCTTTAGAACTTTTTTATTCTTTTGAAACTTGTTCAAAATTTTAAAAAACTGTTTGGAACACAAGAAAAGTTTCCTGTTTTCAAATATTGTTTAAAAAATTAAAAATGTATGATCTGGAATTTCATAAAATGTTCCAGTTTTCGAATATGTTCTTCACAAACTGAAGAAATGTTTGTGTTTCAAAATTAAGATGATAAATTATAAAAGGCACGTGGCTTGCAATTTTTGTTCAATTTTTTCATCAATTGTTAGTAATTTGTTAACAATATTGGAAAAGGTGTTCAAATTTGTGTAAAAACTACATGCTCTCAAACGAACCTTTGGGCCGACCCAAACACCCTCTGTTGAACCTCGCGTTCTTGTAAACATCCTCGAAATGACCTCAACTTTTGCAAATAGGTGGGCATGCCCATGGTGAACATCCATGACGGGTTCAAACGACTTCCAACACCCTATGTTGACAGACATCACGAAAAAAAGTGCTCTCAAACAGAGTATTCTAGCATTCCGGACACGCTACGTTGAACATGGTGTTTTTTTGGACATCCTTGAAATGACCTCAATTTACACAATATGCACGTTACAACACGTCCGATTATTTTTCGGCCTTTTTTCACTGGGAAAACTGCAGAAAATGCAAAACTTATCAATACCCAAACAACTTGGCATGATGCTTCAAATTGATCTCATAGAAGGTCATGGAATAAAATTGGGGCCATTTATCGGATGCCGGGAAACAAGATGCTCCCAAACGGACGCTTCTGACCTACCCGAACAATCTCCCTTGAACATAGTATTTTTTTTTCAAAAATCTCAGCATGGACCCCAACTTTTGCAATCAGGTGGGCATGCCATGTTAGGCATCCATGCCCGGTTTGAACAATCGCTGACACTGTATGCACGTTGCGACGCGTCCGACCATTTATTTGTCTTTTTCATCGAAAATATTCGGAAAAATGCAAAAGTTGTCAAAATCAAAACAATTTGGCCTGATGCCTTGAATTGGTCATACAAGTTGGTGGAAAAAATTTTGAGGCCATTTGACAGATTTTAAAAACAATGTGCTTTCAAACAGACCCTTCTAACCTACGCGAACACTCTCCATTGAACATGGTCTATTTTTAATTTTTTGGACATTTTTTAAATGATCTCAACTTTTGCAAGCAAGTGGACATGACCATGGTAGGCATCCCTGTCAGGTTTGAATGATTTCCGACACCGTATGCAAGTTGTGACACGTCTGGCCATTTACTTGCCTTTTTTGATCGAAAAACTCCAGAAAATGCAAAAATTTATCAGAAACCAAAACAACTTGATATTGTGCCTTGAATTGGTCATACAAGGCCATGGAAAAAACTGGGACCATTTCAAGGATGTCAAAAATCAATGTGCTCTCAGATGGACGCTTTCGGCCTACCTGAACACCCCCAGTTGAACATGATCTACTTTTAGACATCCTTCAAATGATGTCGACTTTTACAAGCGTGTGTTCGTACCCATGGTAGGCATCCATGCCAGCTTTGAACAACTTCTGACACCATATGCATGTTCCCACGTATAGCCATTTATCGGCCTTTTTTCACCGAAAAACTCTAGAAAATGTAAAACATCTCGAAAACGCAAACCACTTGGCATGATGCCTTGGATTGTTCATACAAGGCCACGAAAAAATTGGAGTCACTTCAAGGATGTCGAGAAACAACATGCTCTCAAACGAGACGGAGCCTTCTAGCCACTCAGAGACCCTTCGTTGAACATGGTTTATTTTTGGACATTCTTATCATGATCCCATTTTTTGTTTGTATTTTTCTAAATTTGTTTTGAAATTCTAACAAATTTAGTGCTTTTCAAAAAATGAATTATTCAAAAAATGTTCATGTTCAAAGTTTTGTTTGCTCTGTTTAAAAAATGTTCGTGTGTTGATATTTTGAGCAATTTTAAAAGACAAAATTTGAAATTTCTGTACAATTGTCTAAAATACAAATATTTTTATTTAATGATATTTTTAAAAAGCAAAGAATTTTCGAACAAAATTTTATAAGTGCGAGAATTTTAGGAAAAGGAAAAACGAAAATAAGTGAAAAAGAAACAATAAACATACAAAATCACTACAGTAAACCGGTCGCTTAGGGACAATGGGCCTTTCCAGTCGGGTGACCTCCTCCTGTGCGTGGCGCCATCTTTGCCGCTCGCTGGGTCAAACTATCTGGGATTCGCACACACCTGGGCCGGCCCACTTCTACGTTTCCACAAGTGGTCAACCGGTTATTGGAACCTTCCCTGAACTGATTTTTTTCCTGTGTTGTTTCTTCTCTGTTTTTTTTCTGTTTTGTTTTGTTTTTTTTCTTCTCTTTTACTTTTCCTTTTTATTTTTGTGTTTCTTTTTTTGCATGATTTTTTCTTTTAAAAAAGTTCGGAAATATAAAATGTTGTATTTTCCAGAATTTGTTCCAAAATATTTGAAAATTAAAACATTTCTCACAAAAATAAATTTTTTGGAAACTTCAAAAATGTCTTTGTTTTCAAAATTTATTCAAAATCCAAAAATGTTCAAGTTTTAAAATTTGTTCACAAATTCCAGAAATATTTTGTGAATTTCAAAATATATTCTCGTTGTAGAAAATACTAATTCAAAAAGTCATGTTTTAAATTTTTCACAAATTCTTAAAAATCAGGGGATTTCAAGAAAATGTTCATAAGATTGAAAACCGATCTAGTTTTCAAATTTTGTTCCTATTTTTTAATTCGAAATGCCCACTAATGTTTGGGTTTTTCATAAATTTATTGAAATTTGAAATTTTATTCACATTTTTTCCAAAACATGTTTGTGTTTTCCAAAATGTTTGGAAATAATTAAAAAATCTGTACGGTGCAGCAAGGAAAGCTGCTACCGTCAATATTGTCATTACTATCAATTCTTAAATGGTTTGCACTTAGGCTGGTGCCAACGCGGGCGGCAGCGCGGGCGATACCGCCCACCGGGAGGCGAGAGCGGGCGGTAGCGAGGCGAGACGGCAGCTGGGCGGTGGATCCACCGCCCGTGAGCGCGCCATCGCCTGCTGCCATGCCATGGCGCCGAGAGAAGGAGAGAGGCGCAGAGGGGCGAGAGCGAGGCTTGTTGGCGGGTCGAGGCGAGAGCGGGCGAGAAAATTTAGAATGTATTATTTTTAAATTATGTAATTTTTATTTATTATGCAATTTTATTACTTATTTTTGTAATCAGTAAAAATTTAGTTGAATAAATTTATTTTCTTGCATTATTTATAATGTCTCAAGAAATGCGAGTGAAATAACTAAATCTGAGGAGAGAGAATCGGCGTGGTTATAGCCCGCCACTACAGCCGTGATAATTGGCACCGTGAGGTGAGAGTGTGGTGAGAGTGGGGTGAGAGTGGGGGTAAAAGCTGACGTGGCGGGGCGGTAGTGGGGCGGTGCGTTGGCACCAGCCTTATATCGGTCACGAGCAGCCGTTGTCTCTAGTGGCTAGCTGCACTTGGTGAGAAGCTGGAAGTCCAGAGTTCAATTCTTGCCCCAGTCGCTGTTGTCCTTGTGCGTATATATGTTTCAGGCGACTCATCATACTAATCTGTGAAAAGTCTATGTTGCTTTTTATACGTTTTCTGAGGTTTGTACCGAAGCGAGCTAGGAATCCTCATATTATGGTAATACTGATGTATCTGGAAATCAAATGGGCATGTAAAGTGCCTATCATTTTCCTCAGTGTGCTTCTGTTACAATAGATGTGGAATTACAGTAGCATTGTTTCATATCATGGTGAGATGATGTATTTTTATTGAATATAGTGTTCTTAATGCATGGTTAACGGATACACATGGTTTTCTTGAAGTTACTACTCATCATACTAATCTGTGAAAAGTCTATGTTGCTTTTTATACGTTTTGTGAGGTTTGTACCAAAGTGAGACTCTTAGGGGAATGGTTTTAGATCAGGGGATTTTTACAACAAGCGTGCTGAGTCTTACCTTGTCATTAGAGCCAGGAATCCTCATATTATGGTAATACTGATGTATCTGGAAATCAAATGGGCATGTAAAGTGCCTATCATTTTCCTCAGTGTGCTTCTGTTACAATAGATGTGGAATTACAGTAGCATTGTTTCATATCATGGTGAGATGATATATTTCTATTGGATATAGTGTTCTTAATGCATGGTTAATGGATGCACATGGTTTTCTTGAAGTTACTACTGAGAGGCTAGGTCATTGACCTTCAATTATCCATTACCTCTGACCATATATAGTTGGACAAGAAACTGGATATGCAATTTCATAGATGTATGTGTCACATTTTGAACAAGCCCGACAACCTTGAACCACATGCTTCTCTTAAAGTACAATGGCCTGCTTAGAGTCTTAGATTTCCAACACGATTTTTGTTTCTCCTAACAAAATATTTATACTATGCAACGAAGACATGCTACTCCCACACCAAAGCTAACTGTGAAATCCGATACTCCTGTAGTGTGATTACTACATGAGCTTACCTGCGTGTTTTTTCACTTCTATTTGTACATATGTTGTCCAACTATCGCTTTGAGCAGAAATAGGGCACACAGTTTGGTCGAATGGTCTTTTATACATGTGTCATCTTAGGATCTTTCTGTAATAGTGCTACTTTATCATTCTAAGTATTTGCATATACTATATCTAAGATATTACAAAGCAAGTTACACACAAAAAATTGCATTTGAAACCATAGTTTTTGACTTTTTGTTATGTTTATGAAATACGTACATATTTTTACGTAAAAAAGAGTATGCTCAAAATATGACACACACTACCTAAAAAGTAGTATGTATACTACTTAAACATTCTTATATACTACATACTACATGTACATACCCTTAATTTTGACAGATACTACATACAACATACAAAACTCACATGAGGGTAACTACCCCTGGGAATGGTTTTAGATTAGGGGATTTATACAACATGCGACCTGTGCTGAGTCTTGACCTTGTCATTAGAGCCAGGAATCCTCATATTATGGTAATATTGATGTATCTAGAAATCAAATGAGCATGTAAAGTGCCTATCATTTTGCTCAGTGTGCTTCTGTTACAATAGATGTGGAATTACAGTAGCACTGTTTCATCTCATGGTGAGATGATGTATTTTTATTGAATATAGTGTTCTTAATGCATGGTTAATGGATGCACATGGTTTTCTTAAAGTTACTACTGAGAGGCTAGGTCATTGACCTTCAATTATCCATTACCTCTGACCATATGTAGTTGGACAAGAAACTGAATATGCAATTTCATAGATGTATGTGTCACATTTTGAACAAGCCCGACAACCTTGAAGCACATGCTTCTCTTAAAGTACAATGGCCTGCTTAGAGTCTTAGATTTCCAAAATGATTTTTGTTTCTCCTATTGAGACCGTAAACAAAATGTTTATACTATGCAACAAAGCCATGCTACTCCCACACCAAAGCTCTATTACTGTGAAATCCGATACTCCTGTAGTGTGATTACTACATGAGCTTATCTGCGTGTTCTTCACTTCTATTTGTACATAAGTTGCCCAACTATCACTTTGAGCAGAAATAGGGCACACAGTTTGGTCGAATGGTCTTCTATACGTGTGTCGTCTTAGGATCTTCCTATAATAGTGTTACTTTATCATTCTAAATGTGTGCATATACTATATCTAAGATATTACAAAGCAAGTTACACAAAAAAAATTGCATGTGAAACCATAGTTTTTGACTTTTTGTTATGTTTGTGAAATACGTATATATTTTTATGTAAAAAAGAGTATGCTCAAAATATGACACACACTACCTAAAAAATAGTATATATATATACTATTTAAACATTCTTATATACTACATACTACATGTACATACCCTTAATTTTGACAGATACTACATACAACATACAAAACTCACATGAGGGTAACTACCCCTGGGGAATGGTTTTAGATTAGGGGATTTTTACAACATGTGACCTGTGCCGAGTCTTGACCTTGTCATTAGAGCGAGGAATCCTCATATTATGGTAATATTGATGTATCTGGAAATCAAAATGAGCATGTAAAGTGCCTATCATTTTGCTCAGTGTGCTTCTGTTACAATAGATGTGGAATTACAGTAGCGCTGTTTCATATCATGGTGAGATGATGTATTTTTATTGAATATAGTGTTCTTAATGCATGGTTAATGGATGCACCTGGTTTTCTTGAAGTTACTACTGAGAGGCTAGGTCATTGACCTTCAATTATCCATTACCTCTGACCATATGTAGTTGGACAAGAAACTGGATATGCAATTTCATAGATGTATGTGTCACATTTTGAACAAGCCCGACAACCTTGAACCACATGCCTCTCTTAAAGTACAATGGTCTGCTTAGAGTCTTAGATTTCCAACATGATTTTTTTTCTCCTATTGAGACCGTAAAAAAAATGTTTATACTATGCAACGAACACTACAAAAAAAATACACTTCCGTGATGATACGTGTTTGTCACAGTAGGTCGCGCTTTTTGTCATGCATGTACATCCATGACAAATTTATGATGTAATCAGATAGTCATGCCTCGTGTTGTCGAGAAGTGTTCCATGACATTACCAAAATTATCATCACGAAGTGTCCACTTCCATGACGATAAATCGCGTCACAGAAGTGCTTTCGTCAAGGGTGACCGACACGTGGCATCCACCGTAACGGAACGCCGTTAAGCTATCGGGTCGGGTTTTGGATCCGATAACCCGTTAACAACTTCGACCAATGGGGATTTTCCACGTGTAAATTCATCATTGGCTAGAGGAGACACGTGTCAGGTCCGCGTTGGCACAGATGTCACTCATCCAATGGGCGAGACGCGCCTATGATATGTTGACACGTGGACCGGCCCATCAAGTTTAAATGGGCCGGCCCAACTGAAGGCCCACAAGATTTTGCGGACCATAATGGGCGGCCCAGCCAAAGGCCCACGAGATTTTGCGGACCATAATGGGCTGGCCCAGCTAAAGGCCCACAAGATTTTGCGGGCCATAATGGGCCGGCCCAGGTAAAGGCCCACAAGATTTTTGTGTGCCATAATGGGCCAGCCCAGGTAAAGTCCCACAAGATTCTTGCGGATCATAATGGGCCGGCCCAGCTAAAGGCCCATGAGATTTCGCCGACATTAATGGGCCGGCCCAGCTTTAGGCCCACAAGATTTTGAGGACCCTAATAGGCCGGCCCAGCTTTAGGCCCACAAGGAGATGAGAACACCCGCTTCTTCCATGCCCAGGCATCCTAGCGCTATCGGTCCAATTGGATAAAAGCGTTGGATGTCGGCGGCACGGTCGTCGTCAGCCATGTGGCCACGGCGAAGGCCCTCCATGCCTTCTACTCCAACCTTCTTGGGCGTGCCAACATCCCCGTATGGCGTTTCGACCTTCAAGCGTTGTGCGAGGAGCCGCCATCGTCGATGGTGCCCGGTGATCGCCCTCTTGAGATGGCTGAGCTTGAGGTCATTGCAAAAGCCTCGACAAGACAAGCGCCCGGGCCCGATGGCACAGGGCGGCTTTGTACCAGCTGCTGGCCGCTCGTCTCCGGCGACATGCTTCGGTTGATGCGGGGTTCCACGACTATTCGGTGAACCTCTCTTGTATCAACCGTGCACACATTGTGCTGCTCCCCAAGGCCCACGGGTGCTCGCGCCGGTGGTTTCCGCCCATATCTCTCCGTAACTGTGATGTCAAGGTCTCGTGCAAGGTCTTGACCACGCGTCTACAATAGCAAATCATGGATGTGGTGGATGTTGACCAATCCGGGTTCATCAAGGGCGGAGTATCTCCGGAACTTTGTGTTCGTGGCGAAGATAGTGCGATGCTATGAGACTCATGGGGCCCCTCTTTGGTCCTGGTGGACTTCACCAAGGCCTTCGACTCCATTGATTGGCGAAGCCTTTGCGGATTATGGAGGTGCGCGGGTTCCCTCCTCTCTGGTGTGATTGGATGGACTCGATTTTCCAGTCGTCCATGTCCGCGGTGGTCCTCAATGGTGTACCTGGGAGGTGGATCAACTACAAGAATGGACTGCGGCATGGGGACCCCCTATCACCCTACATGTTCCTGCTTGTCACGAATGTGCTCCAGCAAATGATCAAGAGCGATGGGGGATGCGCTATCCTCTGATCGATGATGCGCCTCCACTCGTCCTTCAGTACGCCAACGACACTATCATCATCGTGCGGGTGGAGCCGACGCAGATGTGGCGCCTTAAGGGCATCCTGGATGATTTCGCGGCCGCGACGGAGTTGGTCATCAACTTACACAAAGCACCGTCGCGCCGTGCATGTCCCCAGGGCGAGCTTCATGAGATGGTACAGGTATTGGGCTGCGTCGTTGGGAGCTTCCACAAATCTACCTCGGCCTTCCGCTCTCTAACCGCAAGCTCACAATGGATGACTTCCTTCCTCTCATCGCCAAGGCTGGCGCTACCTCTCTAGTCGGGCGCGCGCAACTCCTGTCCTTGGGGGTGCTCTGGTGCTGCTCAACGCCGGCCGGACGCGCTCCCTACATACGACATGGCTGCGATGGAGGTCCCGCCCTCTGTCCTCCATGCGATTGACGCCCTATGGCGCTCCTTCCTTTGGTCCGGAGCGGATAATGCATCTGGAGCGCAGTGCCTCGTCGCTTGGGATCGCGTCATTCGAGCCAAGGATGAAGGTGGTTTGGGGGTGCACGCACTCCCGGTACAGAACCGGTGCCTCCTAATGAAGCTCCAAAATGGGCCGGCCCAGGTAAAGGCCCACAAGATTTTTGTGTGCCATAATGGGCCAGCCCAGGTAAAGTCCCACAAGATTCTTGCGGATCATAATGGGACGGCCCAACTAAAGGCCCGTGAGATTTCACCGACATTAATGGGCCGGCCCAGCTTTAGGCCCACAAGATTTTGAGGACCCTAGTAGGCCGACCCAGCTTTAGGCCCACAAGATTTTGAGGACCCTAGTAGGCCGGCCCATTAACTGGCTGCCATGTTTTGGGCCAAATGCCGGCCCATATTTGATCCGGTCCATTAATGGCCTGCCACGCTTCAGGCCTAATAGTGGCCCATATGAGATCCGGCCCGTTAAAAGCCTACCATGTTTTGGGCCAAATTACGGCCCAGATCAGGTCCGGCCCTTTAAGAGGCTTTGGGCTCAATTATGGCCCATATCAGATTCGGCCCCTCCACTGGACACTATGCTTTTGGGCCCACTTGCTAAAGGCCCACTTAGTAATTCTGCCTGATATTAGTTTTGGCCTGTTAAGGGCCCGTTTAACATTTCAGCCCTATATTAATTTTGGCCTGTTAAAAGCCCGTCATATAGTTGGGCCTAACTACGACCCGGTTTGCATCCGCCTGCTTTCATGACCGATATCTAATTGGGCCAAACAAGGACCGAGACAATTTTGGCCTGTTAAAAGCCCGTGATTTGATTCGCGCAATCATGGGCCGGGGTTCATTTCGGGCTGCTGCGTAACTAGTAGGGATTAAGAACAAACCTACTCTATACAATAAAGGAATTACGTCATAGTAACTAAGAATAAACCTACACTATACAATAAAGGATTTAAGGTATATTACATCCACTGGGCATCAAAGTTCGCCACCGGTGATCATAAAGCGCAACGAAGAAGAAGATTACAAAAGCGGGCACCATTGCAGCGTACCAAAATAATCTTGAACCGAGACCACTTCCAAGACAGTTCAAGAAAGGTTAGCCTTTATGGGGAACTGCTGCATAAGCTCTTGAGCAAAGGCTGTGAGACCGCCTAGCATGTCGGTCATAGCTTCAGTGTAGCTGTTTAGCAATGAGGTTCTCATTGGTGTTCTCCACAATCTTTCTTAGAGATAGGACTTCAAGTCGAAGTTGAGTTGCAGAATGCCTTTTCGCTAGAACTTGGGACTGAAGAAGTTGAACTGATTCAGACAACGAATTCTGTGATCTTGTCTGACTGTTAGTCTCAAGTAACTTGAACACTGCATCAAGACAATACTTTGGGATTGTCTCGCTATCTTCAAGATGTTTTGCCTTCTTTGCTGCAATATATGTTGGGTTTGTCTCACAGCCTTGACAGACTTGTGCATGCCATCGGGCATATCACCTGAAACAAAGCAGAGAGATGACATGTTTTGCGTGTATAAACAAAGATGATAACTGTTACATCAATTCTATCCAATTTTAAATTAGAAAATAAAGAGTATGTTCAAAATATCAATAGCATAATTTGGCATTGTTCATAATGCGGGGAGCTTCACCACACTCTTGAATTACCATGTCAACATAACAAGCATAGATGAAGGGCAAAGAAAATCATTGTATCTATTTTGGATAATGTGCATGGCATGTTGTTCATATCATCACCACATCAAGAAGATAAAACAGGAGATGACAAGGTGCAAGCGTGGGCTGCTTCACCACACAATCGGATTATAGATCCACAAAACAAGCATACATATAGGGAGTATTAAGTAATGTGCATGGTATGAATAAGGAATTTGGTTTTACAAGTAAAACTTAGAACTTACAGTTCTCACGAACATGCATTTTGGTAGAAATAGCAAACTAAACAGCACTAAACGATAGGGAGTATGAGAAAATTAAACAACAGTTGAGGATAAAGGCTTTAGAAGGACTGACTTACATTAACAGTTAACACCGGCTTTATAATGCCCTTCTCCATGTCAAGGGAAGGATAACTCAAGAATTTCAGCACAGAATCTTCTTCATAAGCATTGCCTGTACTCTACATTTTGTAGAGAGTAATTATAGATATGATAATACTGGAAGGGATAGAGGATAATGAAGATAAGATGCAGATTGATGCTACATAATCAACTACCAATCCCTGGAAGTACAAGCGTTACAGGACAACATGTCTTGACAAGAGCAATGGGCTACACTTACGCTTGGCATTGTGCATGTATTCTAGTTGTTGGTAAGATTAAATATAGATCTGATCTTTTTTAGTAAATGGTGGGCGAGGGAGATAAGATGCAGAATGCTACAAAATGAACCAATCCCTCTTCCCATAATACAAGAGTGTTTTGAACACTGGTGTGTACTGTACAAAACGTTCTTATATTATGGGACGGAGGGAGTAGCTGTTAATGTAAGTACAGTGATAGACCACGTTCAGTCCTTACAAGAGGACTGCAGAGCTAAACCTCTTCAAAAGCATTGGGTTGATTCTAAATTTATGTAAGAGTCCATAAGGATCTTATAATGTCCACCAAATGGACGATTATGAGGCTAACATGTGCAGTGATGCTACATAATCAAACAGCTATGAAAGTAAGTATGGTCATATAGGGCAAGAGGTACTCACAAGAGCAATGCAGTGTGCAGTATAGTTGTGATATTCTGTGGTCCCTTGAGAATGAATGTTCTTCTGCTAACATTTTTCGTACAAGTGAGACATTAAGGCAAATGCAGAAATGTAGTTCAAATTGTGATGTGATATCATAGACAGTACCTTACGCTGCAACCGAGACCAATGTGTAACAAGATTATTCCAGTCACCGTCGGATAAATGTAGCACCGGAGACTTTACAGAAATTTCGTTCAGAGGCTTGCCATCGAAGTGCGCTTGCCTCAGGTAGGAACGATACTTCATCAACGAGTGCTTGAAAAGCGCAACCAACCCTTGCTCGTCATCACAATCCAGTTTGCTCCTCGCCTATTTAAAAGAATGAAATCTTGTGTCTTCTGTCAGCAGAAACATATGCAGTAATGACCATGAATAACATTAGTACATTACTTACGCGTAAGTTGCGGAGGAAGACTGGAAATTGTTCTGTGTCTGCGGTATAATCTTTCCATGAAGGAAAGATGCACACAAAGTTCCTGACAACAACATAAGCTTCGTCTTCTAAACTGGGAAGAAATGGAACAGGGGTCCTATTTGCTGCAATTGGGGCTCTCTCTGGTTCGAAAAGGGATTTGGCAACTGGATTTGGTGTACTCTTTGCTGGAATGGGGTTTTCGTCATACTGGTGGTGCTATCTCAAGCGGCATAATCATCTTGTTTGCTTTGCTGCAGTTGGGGTCTCTCTGAGTTGGGGCATCGAAATGACCCGGTGTAGTAGGGCTAGAGTCTGCTAGAGTTGGGGTATTTTGTGGGTCGGTGATATTGCAACTACACCTAATGGGCTATTTGATTTATCGGTGCCACTACCTTTTCCAAATACTTTGCTTGTGCTCCTCCACGATCAGCAATCGCCCTCTTCCTTTTGAACATCGATACACAAGAACAACATTTGAATGGATAAATATGGTATGATGACAGATGGAATATGTCTTGAAAATGGATAGGCAGGCGTATTCACATACACGATGTGTAAACTAAGCTAATGGCAGTTCAACAAAGTAGAAGCAATGCAAAGCATCAGTTGCAAGATATGTGCGAGCAATGTAACCTTGGAAAGTTAGAGCAAGTACCTTGATGGGTGAATAAGATAGGGCATCTTCCTCTGACTCCTCCATTAGGGAGCTACATTGACTTAGGTCTCCCTCTAGCTCAGAATCACTTTTAGGATCATATTCTGAGCATGAATCTGTAGGTGGAGTGCGTTTGCATTGCATTGCATCCAAACTTGATTTCATTCCCTTAATGCCAAGTTTGACAAACATGGCATTGTTCTGCTTTATTCTTTTCATGCGCGCAAGCTCATAATCATTATGATGCTGTTCAGAATCTAAGATTCATGAAAACATAAAAAGTAGTCAGATTATCTATGGAATGCATTGCGGATTCAACTCGGAGAGTGTCTCCCTATAAACCCCTGCATATTGTAAGTGCATCTAGTGCCCCTTAGTGATTTTGGTGTATTGAAGACTTATAGGTTAAGGGACTAATGTGTTTATGAGTGTACACAGGTCTATAAGTCTACGAGGAGTTTGATATTTACAGAGAAAGTCGACCCCTAAAAATGAAGTTCTTCGACTGAAGACTTTGATATTCTGAAGACTTTGAAAGTGAAGAAATTGGTGTGACCTTGAAGACTTGGTATTCATTTGAGGAACATGAAGCGTGAAGACTTTTGTTTTCGTCGTTTCGTTTTCTCTTTATTGAGTCATAGGAAACACCGTACTATTAAAGGGGGTCGAGGAAATACTAAGGAAAAATTTCCATGTGATGCTCAACTCAAAATCCTATACCTACCAATCCCTTCGAGTGAAGCCTTTGGAAATCTCATACAGCTCAGTCAATTTCTTGATGTGAGACGAAGTTCTTCCAGTCGCTAAGGAATTTGTTACGACAGAGGAGTTAGGAATTCTTGAGGCGGATTGCCTACAGTGAGGAACATGATAGCCCTGAGGAATTTGTGAGTCAAATTTCCGACCGTTGCTGTGCTGCGCACCAGCTGTCCCAAAATATCTTGTCCATCTAACGGTCATATCATTGAAGGGCATTTATGTCTTATCATGTCGGGCTGCTCCCTAGGCTATAAATAGCCGCCCCGTACAACCACTAGCTGGTTGGCTGCTCCGAGAGAAACTTGACACTTGTCATTTGAGAGCAACCCATCCTCCGAGGACTTTGAGCGAAAATCATAGAGTGAGGAAAAACCCAAAACCAAACCCCTAAAAACCCAAAGTGATTGAGCATCACTGAAGAGATTGATCCTGCGTGGATCCGACGCTTGTTACCTTTGAAGACTGTGCTTCTTCCAGACGGTTAGGCGTCATGGTCTAGAGCATCCAAGAGGAATTATGGATCGCCGAGTGACCAAGTCTGTGAAGGTTTGGAAGTCAATTGAAGACTTACCACGAGTGATTGGACGAGGTCTGTGTGACCTTAGTTCAAGGAGAATACGGTGAGGACTTGGTGTCTGAGCTGCGTGCTCAGCGATCGGGTGTCCGGACTGTGTGTCCTCGAGTTTAAATACTCGGCCGCTCAACCAGACGTACAACCGAGACAGCAGTTGGAACTGGTCTACCAAATCATTGTCTTCACCAACCTAACTGGTTCTATTTCCTCAACCCTTTCATTTCCTCATTCTTGTGTTGAGTGTTCATTCATATCGTGTTTGAAGACTTGATCAAGACTTTCTCAATTTCCTCAGTTCAATTTCTTGATCTGTTTGTCTTCATCTTGTGCTATCATGTGTTTACGCTTTCTGTACTCTTTGATTGTCTTCATTTCATCATGATGACCATGTATGCATTGTCTTATGCTTACTTCTGAGTACTTATTCCGCTGCAAGTAGTTCTTCACTAAGGAATTTCCTCACCGGATAATTCCTCATTGAAGAATTCATAAAAATCGCCTATTCACCCCCCCTCTAGTCGATATAACGCACTTTCAATTGGTATCAAAGCAAGGTACTCCCTTGTTCTGTGTGATTTTGGTTTAACCACCTGGAGTTTTAGTTATGTCGACTGCAGGTATGAAGAAAGTGACATGCCCTATCTTTGACGGTCATGATTATCCCAAGTGGAAGGCCATGATGAGGAAGCGCCTCATGGCAATGGACAGCGAGTTGTGGACCGTCACCTTGAAATTGGTCTTCTTGATCTATGCAAGGCAATGAACGCAGATGATATTCGCAAGTACACTCGACTTGACATCATGGTGAAGGATATCATCTGTTCCTGCCTATCTAGAGATGAATTCAAGCGCATTATGCATCTTTGCAATGCGAAGCTTATCTGGGACCGAATCTCCGACGTCTATGAAGGTCATCGAACCCGTCATGATCCTTGGTTTGAGAACTTCAAGGAATCTCTCAAAACGATGACTTTTGAACCAGAATCATCATCTTCTGCATCATGTCTCATGGCAAAGGGTGACAAGGTAACCGAATGTTCCTCATCCGAGTATAGTGACGATGAATCTGATGATGATGGATTTGATGATGATATTGAACCTAGCTATACCAAGCTTGTTTGTATTGCCACCAAACAACAACATGCCTTGGAAAAGGTTCAAAACATGTTAGGTACAAGTGATGATATGTTGGGTGAAGAAATGGATCGCACTAAAGCCCTGACTGAAAATCTTCAGAGACTTCAGTCTAGGTTTGATAGCCTTCAAGGTCATCATAACACTCTCTTGTCTGATCATGAGAAACTTTCTTATGAATTTCTTCAAAGAAAGCAAGATCTTGAGAAGCTAAGAGTGAGTTATGAAGATCTTCAGAAGGAGCGCGATTCATTACTTGCTCAACAAATCAGCGCTTCTGAGGAAGAATTTGTTCCTCCATGCTTAAAGTGCATTGAGCGTGAATCGCTAATTCTTCACTGAATGTTCTAATGCTTCAACTGTTACAAATTCTTCACCTACTTCGCTATCACTAATTCCTCATCGAGGACATTGCTAGTATCACTTGACAATGCAGGGCTGAAGGAATTGTACATGACAGGCATGTACAAAAGCCTCAAAGGGCATCGACTCTTTGTGATGTGCTTAAAAGCAGACCCTCAACGAAACCCTAGGAAAGAGGGTATTGCCTTTGAGAGGAAACTCAATCTGATGGAACATATTGGAAGCTTTGAGCGGTATCCCAAAACCTCATGGGTTGCTGCAAAGGGACCTCCAGTTGATCCATCTAACTTATCTGGCTTTACTTATGAATCTTCTCATGCTTCTGATGAGTCAATTGACTCCAGCTATAAACTGTTCAAAAATCAGAATGGTGAAGTATTTGCTAGATATGTTGGTACTAACTGCAGGAACGGTCCCCCTATGAAGAAAATCTGGGTTCCCAAGAAGTGCCTTGAAAGTCTTCAGGTGAATGTCCTCATGACACCACCTGTGAAGAATAGGAACCCCAGATCAAACTCTTCAAATGGATCAAATTCCTCATATGGATCCAAGTCCTCATACGGACCAAATTCCTCACGTGGATCAAATTCCTCAAAAGGATCAAAGTCCTCATATGATTATCATCGTGCTAACAACTCTGTTTCGCAGGGTAGAGCTAAGGGCTATGAATATGTGCATTGTTCTTCAAACCAATATGTTCATAAGTCCTCGAAGAATTTCTCTGCTTATTCATATGCTTACCCTAACCCCTCTTATGTGAAACGAAATGGTTTGGCATCTATGCCACCATTCTCATATGGTGCTCGCAGAGTGATGAACTCTTTGCCACCCCTTCAGATGTGGGTGGTGAAGAAAAAGAACTAACCTCTTCTGCATGGTCAGGTCTCCAGACGTGCTTTAACGTCTGAAGAATTTGCTGGGGGCCTGACAAAAATGCCTGAAAGGATGCAGGCTAATCATGAAGAAATGAACTTTCATTTCACACATCCTCATATTGCTTATCTGTTATACTGCCTGATGAAATTCATCTGATGAAATTGATATCATATTCTTCACTGATGAAGTATATGAGATCGTAAGTTGCACTAATTCATCTGCAGGATGATCAACCCAAAGCCAATGAGTGGGTCCTCGATAGTGGATGTACAAATCACATATTGGTGACAAGAATCTATTGATGGATGCTCCCTTATCACCGTCACATCCAAGCATATCATCTTTGCTGACAAAGGAAAAAGTCAGGTATTGGGTCTTGGTAAGGTTGCGATCTCTAAGGACATACACATGGACAAAGTCATGCTTGTTGAGTCCTTAGGATACAACCTCATGTAGTCTCAATGCTTTGTGATCTTGATATGGTTGTTGTCTTTGGCAAGTATCGTTGTGTTGTGATCATGGAAGCTGACAATTCCAAAGTCTTCGAAGGCTTTAGGAGAGGAGACTTGTATATTGTTGATTTCTCTAAAGGACCACAACCAGCCGTGTGTCTACTTGCAAAAGCTTCAGAAGGCTGGCTATGGCATCGGCAACTTGGTCACGCAGGCATGAGGAATTTGCACACGCTTGCGAAGAAGAAGCATGTCATTGGCATTGAAAATGTCAAATTCCTCAAGGATCACTTGTGTGGAGCCTGTGAAGCTGGAAAAATGACCAAGGCCAAGCATCCAGCAAAGACTATCATGACCACTACTCGTCCATTCGAATTGCTTCACATGGACCTCTTTGGTCCTAATCATTACTCAGCAGTCACTAATGATGCATCTCTATATGGCTTTGTTATTGTTGATGATTACTCTCGTTACACATGGGTACACATTGTTACTTACAAAAATGAAGTGCAGGAAGTCTTCAAAGGATTTTCCTCGAGGGCTTCAACCAACTTTGATGTGAAGATCAGACACATCAGGAGTGACAATGGAACTGAGTTCAAGAATTCTGGTCTTGATGCCTATCTTAATGAACTTGGTACTACTCATGAGTTATCTGCTCCCTATACTGCTCACCAAAATGGCGTCGTGGAGCGCAAGAACAGAACTCTTGTTGAGATGGCTCGCACTATGCTTGATGAATACAAAACGCCTAGTCGTTTTTGGATTGATGCAATTGATACCGCGTGCCACATCATCAACAGAGTATATCTTCACAAATTCTTCAAGAAGACTGCCTATGAACTCCTCACTGACAAGAAACCCAATGTGAGTTATTTCAAAGTCTTCGGTGCTAAATGCTGGATTAGAGATCCTCATCACAATTCTAAATTTGCACCGAAAGCACATGAAGGTTTTATGCTTGGTTACGGAAAGGACTCGCACACCTCTGAGTCTTCAACATCGCTCTTCACAAGATTGTTGATATAGATGTGCGGTTTGATGAAACTAATGGCTCGCAAAGAGAGCACCTACCTTCTGTGTTAGATGAACCAGCACATGAGGAATCTATCAAGTTCAAGGCAACTGAGGATGTCATTCCTACCGAGGAATCTGCTGAAGAATTCATTCTGTCGTGAAGAACGTCGGTGATGCACTGAAGATAATGTCAAGAAAATGGTTTGAAGAAAATGCTGATCAAATTCCTCGGCGACAACCAGCTCATCCTCGCGTTGCAAAAGAAGTGCAAGTTGACAAGATCATCGATGACATTGAAGCGCCAGTCCTCTCACACGCTCAAAAGCTTCACATTTATCTAACTTTTGTGGGCACTATGCTTTTGTCTCTATCACAGAGCCCACTAAGGTAGATGAAGCATTTCGAGCCCGAGTGGATTCAGGCCATGCAAGAAGAATTACATCAGTTCGAGCTCAACAATGTCTGGGAACTGGTCAAACGTCCAGATCCTTGCAAGCATAATATCATTGGCACAAAGTGGATCTACCGCAACAAGCAAGATGAAAATGGCCTTGTGGTGAGGAATAAGGCATGACTTGTAGCTCAAGGCTACACACATGTTGAAGGAATTGATTTCGATGAAACTTTTGCACCTGTTGCTAGACTTGAGGCTATTCGCATACTACTTGCTTATGCTAACCATCATAATATCACTTTATATCAAATGGATATGAAAAGTGCATTCCTCAATGGTAAGCTTGAGGAAGAAGTATATGTTGCTCAACCCCCAGGTTTTGAAGATCCAAAGAATCCCGACAAAGTCTTCAGACTCAACAAGGCCCTCTATGGTCTCAAACAGGCCCCACGGGCGTGGTATGATACATTGAAGGAATTCTTCGTGAAGAATGGCTTCACACCCGGTTCACTCGACCCTACTCTCTTTACTAAATCATATGATGGTGAACTGTTTGTGTGCCAAATATATGTTGATGATATTATCTTTGGCTGTACTGACCAATGTTATAGATGAGTGAAGAATATCAAATGTCTATGATGGGAGAGTTGAAATTCTTCTTAGGTCTTCAAATTCGTCAACAACACAATGGCATATTCATATCTCAGGAGAAATACCTCAAAGATGTCCTGAAGAAATTCGGCATGCAAGATTGCAAAGGCGTCAAAATTCCTATGCCCACAAATGGCCATCTATGCACTGATGAAAATGGTATTGACTTTGATCATAAGGTATACCGCTCCATGATTGGTTCTCTATTGTACTTATGTGCATCTAGGCCAGATATAATGATTAGTGTTTGCATGTGTGCCCGATTTCAAGCTACACCAAAGGAATCACACCATAAGGCCGTGAAGCATATTCTTCGATATCTAGCTCACACACCAACACTAGGATTATGGTACCCCAAGGGCTCTACTTTTGATCTCATTCGATATTCTGACTCTGACTATGCTGGTGATCGTGTGGACCGCAAGTCAACATCTGGTACTTGTCATTTCCTCGGACGATCTTTGGTCCGTTGGTCCTCGAAGAAACAGAACTGCGTATCACCGCTTCATCTGCGGAAGCTGAATACATTGCTGCTGGCTCTGGTTGTGCTCAATTGCTGTGGATGAAGCAAACTCTCAAGGACTACGGCATCAACGTGAAGAATGTGCCTCTCTACTGTGACAATGAGAGTGCCATCAAGATTGCTCACAACCCAGTTCAGCACTCGAAGACAAAGCACATTCAAATTCGTCATCATTTTCTTCGTGATCATGTGTTGAAGGGCGACATCTCCATCGAGCATGTGAAGAATGAAGAACAGCTACCAGATATCTTCACAAAGCCCTTGGATGAGAAGAGATTTAGAAAGTTGCGGTGTGAGCTAAATATCTTAGAGTCTTCGAATGTTCTTTGAAAAGGACACACATCCTGACACTTATGCAAAATTGATGACTTAGATGTGCAACACATGAAGAAACATTTTTCTTCAATCAATGAAGAATAACACTCTAAGTGTGAAGAAATTAATGAAGAATTTGATTCTTAGAACCCTACAACAATTGTACGCGGTGTCTGAAATCATCATTCTTATACGGTGGGTCACGCCACCACCAAAGTTGAAAATCTTCAAATTTGAGTTTTTCCTCAGTTTTTGAAATTCTTCAGCTTTTCAAATTCTTCAACTTTGTAAAATCTTCACTATTTCCGTTGTCTTTCTTCATTGACTATATATATATATATATATATATATATATATATATATATATGGGTTTATGTCCTCTACAGCATTCACTTATGGCTATTTCTTCAAGTCGCTTTTTCTGCTAAGTGAATGTGATCGGACCCTTCCCCCTCTATGCTATACTCAACCCAATCTATTCACAAATTCTTCATGTGCGTTCTATTTGAAACTCGTTCATAATCTTCATAGTGTCCTTGTCAGCTGAAGAAATTGCGAACGAAACTTTAAAACTGATCTTATCCAAACTTTCATTTTTGCCGCTCAAACCATTCCGCATCCGACGATAGATTTATCTATTCACCCACGATCTAACACAATCTCCACTTTTCAGTACGTGGGTGACACATGTCAAGCGAATGAGAAGGGTCAGGGGCACGTTAGTCCCAAATCTTTGGCGAACAGTTTTTCACCGTGGCTATATATACCCCTCTCCCCTTCCTCACTTCCTTTACTCCGCTCGACTGCTCTCTCTCGCTCGAGTTTCTCAAACCCTAGCGCCGCCGCTACTCCATCGTCGCCGGTGAGGAAGAGCTTCACTGCCTCGACCTCGTCGCCATCGTACTCGCGCCGACCGCGGAAATCTTCACTCCGCCATTGCCGTAGCTGTCTTCCTCCGCTGAGTTATGGCGTGGAAGATCTAACCTGACAAACTTCCCATCTGTTCTTCTCAGTTCGTCGTGTTCTTCACTTCGGGTAATTAAAAGTTACTTTTATTACTCGCTTTGATTCTCAAACCTTCCTGAAAATCTTCAAAGGTGTTTATTCTTCAAATCTTCACATATATGAACACCTCAAACAAATATGCTCTTGATTCGTTTCTCTAAGCAATGATTTTTCTTCAAGATTCCTCAATTGTGTGGATCCTCGATCTATACAACTCTAGAACCTAAGGCAAAGATCGCTTAGTGAAATTCTTCAAGGCTCATCTGGTCAAATTCCTCAAACTAGTTCTTTTTGAAAAACCTTCTGAGAACGCATATGACCTCTCCAAATTCCTCGCAACTATACTCTGTTCACAGGTACTCATGTCCGCTGCTGAATCACTAGGTTCTCATCAACTTAACTCATTTGCAGCGTTCCTCGAAGAAAAGTTGCATACTTCTTCAGAGAATTCGATTGTTCAAATTCCTCAGCTGAAGAATATGGCAGAAGGAAAGAAGCCACAGAAAGGAGGAAAGAGGCCTGAGGTCATGACTACATTTGAGATTCCTGAGGAAATATATGCTAATTATTGCACACCTGATGAAGCCGAGTTTGGCAAAGAGAACAAAAATCAGCGCAAGGTGCGCATTCAAAGGATTGAAAGGAGATGGGCAAGGGAATGGAGGGAGTACAGATATGTTACTCCAAAGTACATGAAGAAATTCGCTCTCAATCCTCCATGCCCAAGAGCTCCATTGGCACCTGGTCAAGAAGCTGACCCCACCAGCATCAAGCATGGTGAGGACTTTCCTGAAGAATGGGCCAAGCGCCAAGCCAAATTGGCAAGACAAGCCAACGAGGCAGTGAGGAAATTTAATGAGGACTCTGCTACTGCTGCTGCCACTGAGGCCTCTGTCAAGCCAAGAAAATCTATGGCAAAGAAGCCCGCACACAAGCCAAGTGCTTCACCAACAGTGCCCTCATGGCCAAGTTCCTCAGCTGTGCCCTCACGGCCAATTCCTCATACTGCTCCAGCTCCTCCCAAATCCTCAGCTCCTACAAAGTCCTCAGCAGCTCCTCCCAAGTCCTCAGCTCAGCCGACTGAAGAACATGCCAGCACCGCTGATGAAGTTCAGGCTGCTGAAGACAATGCCAGTTCCAGGGCTGATGATCCCATTCCAGCCACTGAAGAAATTGCCAGGGCATCCACTAGTGGTGCGCCTGAAGAAACTGAAGAAGTCAGGGCAACTGCATCAGTTGCGCCTGAGGAAATTCAACCAGATTCCTCAGCTCCTCCTGCGCCTACACCAACTCCAATCCTTCCATCTGCATCTGATGTGAAGAAGACCAAGGCTGTAGAACGAGCTGCAGTGAAGAAAAGGAAAGCATCAGCTGCTTCAAATTCTTCAGCACCGAAGAAGATGAAGACCATGACCAGCTCATTTGACAATCCCATTGATGCTGTTCCAATTTCCTCCATGCCATCAAAGGACCTTGTTCCTTTTGGTGAAGATTATGAGATCCCAAGCGGATCTGATGAAGAAAATCACTTTGCTGCTTCGTCAGAGCAGATTGATGAAGAAATTGAAGTGGAAGCAATCCCTTCAACCCCAATCATTTCCTCGCCTATGCCTCGGTTCACGGTGAAGAGGCTGGTGTTGAGAAATTGAAGAAGATGTGGACATTGGAAGCACAAGCCGTTGATGAACGATGACTTTGGGAAAGTCAGCATCCAAATTCTCCACTCTTCACCCCAATCCAACAGATTCCTCACCCCTACTCCAACAGTTCAAATGGGCTCAAGAAACTCATCCCACTTCATCGTGACATGAAGAAATTCCAGCCACTAGCGCGATGATGAACCTCTGCTGCTGATCCTCGATCGCACATATAGAGGAACCAGAAATTCCTCAGCCTGAAGAACCTGAGATTGCGATTCCAGAGGTCGTGATGCAACTCACTGACACTCCATTGCCAAAGCCAAAGAATCCATTCTCAACAAAGCAAAAGTTCAAGGCTGAAGACTTCTTTGGCGAGCACGTTTTCTTCACGGATTACAATCCATATGACTCGCTCGCATAAGGAAGAGGCGTTTCGACTGCCTGCCGTCAAGCCAACTTCTATTCCTCAGTGTTGTTCAACAAAGACAAAGTCTTCGATCATGCACATATTCCTCATGTGGACATGGAATCTCTGCCAGGCTTCGAGCCAGTCCTCAGTGTTCTTCACGATGCAGGACTTCTGAATTTCTGCACTGACATCTGTGATTGGAATGAAGAACTCATTCTTCAATTCTATGCGACGCTGCACATCACCGGAGACGCTGAAGATGTGAACTCATGGGTGTTAGACTGGATGTCTGAAAATACTCACTACAAGGCACCAAAGAATGAATTGCTTCGTGCCCTACCACTCGATCCTCCCTTGATGGTGCTCGTTGTATCTACAACGAACCCGAGCTTTCAAATCACTATATGCAAGTGCTGATGAAGCCTTTGAAGCCTGGACAGGCACCTCGAACCAAATTCCTCGTCAAGGAATTACTATATGTGCCTCGGACTGTCTATCGGATTCTGACGAAGACAATGAGTCCTATCAAAGGCCATGACTCAAATGATGAAGAAGTCGTTGGCATCATGAAGAATATGCTTTTCAACATCATTCATGGTGTTCCTGTCAACTTCCATGATTTCTTCATGAGGACTCTAGCAAACATTTCTATGTCACCTTTTGAGCTGAAGCCTTATGCACCATGGATTATGAGGTTCATCAGGACAAGGTCTTCACTCAATTACAAGGCTGATGCTCTGAACCACTGCAGCTACTTGCCTCCAATTGAAGTCCTCAAACGGACATTTTCCTCAGATGATGACAAGGGCAAGGCAACTGCTGTGATCGATGAAGGCATTCGTCCATTGGATGGTCAGTTTCGCAAAGCTGCATCCTACTCCACCAATGATGACTCTGCCACACATGACTCTGCCGCCAATACCTCAGCCAAGCAAAGTCCTCAAGCCACAGCACCCAGGGTGATGACTGATCGTGAGTTACTCCTCAGTCTTCATCAGAAGGTTGATCGCAATCATAAATGGGTCAAGCGTCAGTTTGGTTCAATTCTTCACAACATGACCTCAACACACAATGTAGTGAAGAAAAACCAATACTACCTCCATGAAACCTTCAACCGCACTGGCTGTTCTTTCTCATGTCTACAAATACAGAAGAACCGGAGACAATGGGTCTCAAGGAAGAATTTGACTGGTCTGCACCTCCGCCGAAGAAATTCAAGAAGGTCAAGGTTCCTTCCTTGGTAGCCAGCTCCTATTCTTCATCGCGCGACAATGATGAAAATGAAGACTTGGACGACACTGCGGCAGGCCCTACTACGACAACCGACTTCGATAACGCCGTGGCGCTCCTCCATCAACTTGATATTCTTCAGGGGCGTTAGTCCTCAGTTTCGATCCTTTTGGTCATTCGATGACAAAGGGGGAGAAATTTGAGTTAGTCTTCAAGCGGGTCTACTATATGGGCAATTTTTTTGTTAAGTTACAACTCTCGTTCTTCTAAAACTTTTATTGGATCGAGTTGTAATCTTAAACCCGATGGTGCTCTGATACTTTTCATGCACTGTGCTCTGCTCTGATACTTTTGATGCACTGTGCTCTGATACTCTTGATGCGTTATTTTGCATGCTTGTTCTTCATTAATGTTATTGCACGCATGCTGAATTTCATGAAGCACCATATTTCATCATGCATTTTCAAATTCTTCATATTATATGTCAAATGCGTGTATGAATTACAAGATATAGGGGGAGATCTCCATGATTCAACTCTTCAAATGTGCATTGCCTCAAAAGCAAATTCCTCACTATGCACATCTTCAGGGGGAGTTCTTCTATATCTTGCAATCAAATTCCTCAATATCAGTATTTACACTTCATATGTTTATCCCCGTTGAAAACTTAACCTATATTGTCATCAATCACCAAAAAGGGGGAGATTGTAAGTGCATCTAGTGCCCTTAGTGATTTTGGTGTATTGAAGACTTATGGGTTAAGGGACTAATGTGTTTATGAGTGTACACAGGTCTATAAGTCTATGAGGAGTTTGATATTTACAGAGAAAGTCGACCCTAAAATGAAGTTCTTCGATCAAGACTTTGACATTCTGAAGACTTTGAAAGTGAAGAAATTGGTGTGACCTTGAAGACTTGGTATTCATTTGAGGAACATGAAGCGTGAAGACTTTTGTTTTCGCTGTTTCGTTTTCTCTTTCTTGAGTCATAGGAAACACCGATCGTTAAAGGGGTCGAGGAAATATTAAGGAAAAATTTCCATGTGATGCTCAACTCAAAATCCTACACCTACCAATCCCTTCGAGTGAAGCCTTTGGAAATCTCATACAGATCAGTCAATTTCTTCAAAGGATGTAGACGAAGTTCTTCCGGTCGCCGAGGAATTTGTTCGACAGAGGAGTTAGGAATTCGCCGCCATGGATTGCCTACGAAGGAGGAACATGATAGCCCTGAGGAATTTGAGAGTCAAATTTCTGACCATTGCTGTGCTGCACGCCAGCTGTCCCAAAATATCTTATCCATCTAACGGTCATATCATTGAAGGGCATTTATGTCTTATCATGTCGGGCTGCTCCCTAGGCTATAAATAGCCGCCCCCTACATCCACTAGCTGGTTGGCTGCTCCGAGAGAAACTTGACACTTGTCATTTGAGAGCAACCCATCATCCGAGGACTTTGAGCGAAAATCATCGAGTGAGGAAAACCCAAAACCAAACCCTACAAACCCAAAGTGATTGAGCATCATGAAGAGATTGATCCTGCGTGGATCCGACGCTTGTTACCTTTGAAGGCTGTGCTTCTTCCAGACGGTTAGGCGTCATGGTCTAGAGCATCCAAGAGGAATTGTGGATCGCCGAGTGACCAAGTCTGTGAAGGTTTGGAAGTCGCCTGAAGACTTACCACGAGTGATTGGACGAGGTCTGTGTGACCTTAGTTCCAGGAGAATGCGATGATGACTTGGTGTCCTGAGCTGCGTGCTCAGCGACTGGGTGTCGGGGACTGTGTGTCCTCGAGTTTAAATACTCAGCCGCTCCAACCAGACGTATAACCGAGACAGCAGTTGGAACTGGTCTACCAAATCATTGTCTTCACCAACCTAACTGGTTCTATTTCCTCAACCCTTTCATTTCCTCATTACCGTGTTGAGTGTTCATTCATATCTGTGTTTGAGGACTATGATCAAGACTTTCTCAATTTCCTCGTTCAATTTCTTCATCTGTTTGTCTTCATCTTGTGCTATCCTGTGTTTACGCTTTCTGTACTCTTTGATTGTCTTCATTTCATCATGATGACCATGTCCGCATTCTCTTATGTTTACTTCTGAGTACTTATTCTGCTGCAAGTAGTTCTTCACTAAGGAATTTCCTAACCGGATAATTCCTCATTGAAGAATTCATAAAAATCGCCTATTCACCCCCCCCCTCTAGTCGATATAACACACTTTCACATATGCAAAGTTCACCTCCCCAACCATGCTGACCAGACCACACACAGAAATACAAACCCCCTATATCTCTATAATAGGCAGGCACACATTTCAAAACTGAAGTAGGAACATTAGAATCATATGAAATTCGTATTTGAACAAATAAACTAAGCAATTATGAGTGGCGTAATTTTTAGCTTCAAGGGTGGAGTGTTGGTAGTGCGACACAAAGTAAGTAGGCAGATTGTATTCCATGTAAAAGATCGAAACCTATGTAAAAGCTGGAAATGACACTTTCTTTCTATACAATGCAGTGTTCGTTACCCACACATGATGGAAGAGATCACATAGAGAAATACTATTCACTCATGTCTACGGTTCCAGTATTTAGAAACAGAGTGGTCCACCCTAAAAGAATATTGACAACAAATATGACAAGGCAAGCATAGATGTAGTGAATCAATCATTTACTTGTGAGCTTACTAGGACAAGTATGCAGAACTATAACTGCAGTAAGAGACCGTCCAAAATCTGAATGAAGAAGTTTGTCTAGCACTTATTGTTTGCAACTAATCAACATGAATAATTGGATATTATATCGAATGAGTAAGAAAGACAAGTAAAATTTTGTCAACAAACCTGGCTTGTAGTAGTAATCTTGGTCAGTGTCACTACGACTAACAATCCAAAATGACTATTTTCTGTTCCGAGGGCCGGAATTTTGAAACCCTATGAACTTTAGAGGTACTAAAGATTACCGAAATACATCTGAACCATTAAGTGTAGGTAGCACTGAGCACACAACAAACCCTAATGACAGTCTTGCGTAATGAGTAATGAATCAATTAGAAAATGGGTGATGAGGAGTGGCTGCTGAGTGTTGAGGACGTATCTCAGGATAAGTCGGGTTGGCTTGGTGGATGTTGCACACCGAGCCCCGAGCGGATTTGGGAAGGTAGGCACGGCGGCGGCGCCCGGCAGCGGTGACGCTGTTGGGCGAAGCGGCTCTGGCCTCTGTTAGTCCGGCGACTCCTCCTAGAGTCATGCCGTCCAGGGACGGCAAGTCGCCGGCAGCAAGCGGCGGTTGAAGCAGTAGAGATCGGAAGCGCAGCAGTAACAGAGAGGGGAATCGGGGCTGGGGCGACCCAAAATCCTGTGGTGGGCCGCCCACCATGGGCACCCTGCAGAGATACACACCCGAGCGGCGAACATGCATTTTCGGAACTAATTTAGGAACATTTAGCTGACCAATTACACACCCAAGTTAAGATCTATTTTCTGGTTGAGATCAAAAAGTTGAGGAGATATGAAGTACCACCTCTCTTGCGGCGCCATGTAGGCATCGGGGGTGTGATGGCTGTCGGTGGCGTTGAAGCAGATCTGCGACGGTAGACGGGTGCATCGGGGGATAAGTCCCGTTGCGGTGGAAGAGAAGGTCGTGTGAGCGGCCCCGGCAAAGAGGACGACAGCGCCGATGAAGAGAGGACGCGACGCAAGGCTATTGGTCTGTTGCTGTGGATGAGAAATGTCCATCTCTAGCAGTGGACGACGCGGTCTTGGTAGGTGCTCCGGCATGGTGGAGGACGGTGGCGATGGATGTGGTGGAGGACGGCGGCGATGGATGGGGTGGCGGACGGAGGCTGGTGTGTGTGTGTGTGTGGGGGGGGGGGGTGTTCTAGCGCGGACGGTGTATGAATGGGAAAATGGACGGAGAGGTACGGGGAACCATGTTTTTGGGACGCGCCTGTCTGAAATATGGGAAAGTTACGAACTTAGCCCCCGTTTAAAATTTGGATGTCTCGTCGATTGGGGATAGGACGGTAATCTCGCATCTTCCTAATATTTGCCGGTAACTATTTTGGGCGAGGAGATGGTGTTTTGCCGCCCACGGTTGGCGCCCACGGTGTATGAACGGGGCTGACAGGTAGGGCGGTTGTGTCACGTCTGATGGAAGTTACACATCTGCCCCTATTTAAAATATTAGCCTACATCGATTTCGGATGAGGAGTGTTTGTTTTGCCACCCACCGTGTATGAATGGGGAATGGAGGGAGAAACAGAGGTCTTTCGGACGAGCTTGACTCAAATGAGTTTTGCCGCCCATGTTTGACGCCCACCGTGTCGGAATGGGCTCAGAGGCGGTCGTGTCACGTCTAATTGAAGTTACTAACCTACCCCTATTTAGAGCAGCGGAAATCGGGCCGATGGATTGTCCGTGTAATGGGTAGACAGTAATTTCCATCTCCCAAACACTTGGCTTCGGGCAGCCGACGTGGGAGTGGACATTTTGCTGCTTCTTTCGAATTTTGGGACAATAAGCATCCACATTTACCCTGGCAACTAAATCCGAATCCATTTTGTATTCCTATATGAATCTTTATAAATCATTCTATGTGTTTTTATATATCTTCAAAAGGACGACAAAGATGTATTCCACTGTCATATATGAATATGGTTTACAAATGCCGATACTCAAATTCAGAAACTAGAATCCAGTTTAAGGTGAATTCGAATATTTGGAACACTTCATGTCCAACTCAAATGTCACATGCAGCATAATGTGTACTCCCATTTAGATATGTACACAAGCGATGTATCAAGATTCAAATACCGAGTCAATCAACCAGAATGTACAGAACTAATAGACATATAAACACTTATAGAGTATATGGATCAATAATATCAACTAACATACAAAAGCCAGGCCGTTGTACTTTTTTTTGGCTACAACAACATCCTTTTTTTAGCCAGCATCTTGGCCCTTTCCGATGCGTGCCACTTATGGTCCATCTATACTACTATTGCTGAATCCACATTCAGCCCGATTGGCATATTTGTAGGTCTGGCACAGCAATCCAAATGAAATTTCTCCGTGTCTTATCAATTAATACAGACTTGTGCTCAAATAAAATTACAAACCAAAAAACAAAAAAAAAACAATTATTACATGATCTCTAAAACAAATGGTTTGATTGATTACATGAACAGACAACACAAAGGTTATTCAACTATGGAAAGAACATTTCACCTATGATTTACCAAGTAGGAATTTGATTTCCTTTTTTCCTTCGGGACCTTAACAATCTGGTCAGTCTCAGCTTGCTTCGTTTTGAAATCCACCAAATATTTAATGGTTGTCTTGAGTACTGCTTGTGATTGTGTTGTTTGCTTCCTCAACATGTCAACTTCATCTCTAAGTGCAGAAGCAGAATCTCTTTCTACCACTAGTTTAGCCTCTAGAGCATCAGCAGCTGGTAATTCATAATGCATGATTGGGCCGGTGCCACTGCTGTGGGAGGACGCAACGTCCATGGGGACCTCGCTCTTTGATCTTGGGCTAACCTGTTTTGCCACTAAAGTTCCGATTGAATTCAGAAAAGTTGAAGTTAGCAAAACATCTCAACTGGGAGTTATAACAGCAAACCAGTTAAACAAACAAGGAATTAAAGAGTTTCAATTGGATGCTGAAAAGTAGTTATTAACATCATTGTAACCCGCTGTTGCAGCAGCAAAGCAGTTAAACAAACAAGTAGATATTTAAGTTAAGGCAAACAAGTAATTCTTAACAGTAAGTATCAAACACATAGATAGGCGCAATCTACAATATGATTAACAGGCTGTGCCATTATGTAATCAGTAGCAAACTAAATTAAGCCAAGCAACGTAATTGAACAATTTTGCAATAAGTGGCTAACTAAAATTCCGAGAAGTAGGTAACTGAACTTACGCTAGTTCTTTGTACAGCACACCGCAACTTCTTTTTCGCTACAAGGTTGTACTGAAGGAGTCCATGGCATCAATTGCTTGGATACGCAGTCCCAATACTTCTTTCTTCCCACCTTTGCATGGGTAAGTCGAATGGTTAATCTGGTAAGATGGTGCGTCCTTGATATGTTATATGAGGACGTGTAGTCGACTAGTTGTAGCCAAACACATCACACGGCTTTTATTGTATATTTCATGCGATTACTTTTGGCATATCGAGATCTAAGCAATCTACAATAGGATGAAAAGATCGGCATCCTTCACATTATTGGCGAACTCAGTTCATAGAAACAAGCAATTCAACCATTCTGTGGGTAAATCAAAAGTGTCACCGAATATATTTTCACTATCCAATCATACACGCAAAAAGGGGCGACACCACCATAGGGGCTGGTATGGGCGGCCGCCTCAGGTGGCTGGAAAGTGTTCACCTAGTTTGAGTCGTCCAGGTTGGCCCACGCTAGTTTTGTTCGTCCCAACGAACGAGCAGGCAATGTAAAAAATGAAGAAAAATGTTTCAATTTGGATGGGCCAATAACATAAGTGCAAGGCAGGCCCTATAGCAGGCTCGCGGCCCAAACGAGCGCCTCCCATATCGATCGACAGCAGGAAAAATCCCAATTCATTCGCTCCAGCCTCCAGTCTGGTTCGCTCCTAACCTAGCCACCGCTGGACAGACCGACACAACACTTCCTCGCGCCCTCGTTGGAGGGCGGTCGCCGGGCTTCAAGCGAACGGAAGGACAAGAAGATGAAGATCCAACCTTGGGTGTAGCCTGCGTGGGAGGCAGCGGCGGCAGCACGGGCATGGCATCGAGCTTGCACAAACGGACAGTCGCAGCTTGCAAGAGTAGCATGCGCAACGAGCAGGTACATCACATACCTGATTATATCTAATTCAACTCTTCAATTTCTAGCCAATAGTTAAACCTGACGGTGTTGTAAAACTGCTTGTATGTAGGGAATCTATGAGAAAATGAAACCAATTTCTACTTATTTTATAACTCCCCAATCAATCGAATCGATTGAATCTGATGTATCTAATCAAGTTTCCGTGCAAACATACAAGATCATGTTGTTCTTGAGCCTCAAGTGTCTAATGAACAGATCGCTAATGAAGGATTTGATGCAAACATTTTACATGCTCTGGTGATGAACATATAGTGTTTAATGAGGGATCTAATGCAAGCATTTTGCAAGATCATTGAAGGATTTAGTGTCTAATGATGATCTACTATGTTGAGAGAGACAGAGGTTTGCAGGCATTGATGACAAGCAAATTATAGTGCATTTTCATAGCTTGAGGAAACGTCGAGGCCATCTACCGTAAAGTCCCGTATCATGACAACATAGCATAAATACTTTTCTAATCTGTTGTTTGAAACTATTGGCATACTTGTGCAGGATAGATATATTGATATGCAGTTTTGCATTTGGTTATATGTGCAATTACACTTGATATTTTCAGCCGTGGAACGAATAATTCAAGCAGGTACAGACCATGTTTGTAGTCCTTGTACACCATGTTGCATTTTGTGTTTTTTGGTGCTTGCATCATTTAGTGTTTATAATATGAACTACTTTGGATCATTAGCTGGTTTTCAAAGTGCATGTAGCTTCACATTTCTCAAGTTATGTTGATTTCGGAGTGCAAGTGCCTTCGTATTTTTTAAGTTAAATGTTCGCCCCTGGTAACTTGAATTCGTGGATCAGCCATCGCACACAAATCATACACGAATACCAAGATGAATTAAATGAAATGCAGGGACTTACGCTAGCTCGTTATGCTGTGCTCACTGCAGCTCGCTTATGCTTGGGATGTTCCATGTACAAGTCCATGTTACCACTTGCTTGGATGTGCAGGCCTTGTTCTCCTTGCATCCCCTCTGCATTTTTGACACGGAGAATGTTTGATCAAATAAGAGGAATCGACCTTGATGTTGTACTGGGAGGATGATACTTACAGGAGGTTATCTGGTGTGCAGGATGTGTACCAGATCCCCGTAGCGCCGTCATGCTTCGCTAAAAATGGATTTTCTTGTTTGAGATGATATCTCCGGAAGAAATAAGAGTTAAAGTCGAGTTGCATAGGCGTGTAAGCTAAGAGAGCAGTGAAAGGATATCCAAACATCGTCGGAACAATGCACAAGGGAGTGATGTGTGGATACCTACTTGGGCGGCGTTTGGGCATGCTCGCCTAGCTAGAGGCGGGTCACTTTAGAGCCGTTGAGGTGATGCGCTGGCGTTGGCTGGCCGCACGGATGCAGATCTTGAGTGGCAGCGGAGCGCTACGATGCGGTGGACGAGACCGTTGGTGAAGCCCCAACGGCCTCGGGGGGCGGAGGTGCGACGATGTGCTTGGTGAAGTAGCCCTGGTGAGCTGGGAGACGTGTCGGTGAAGCACACCTGATGCGGTGGAACTGGTGTCTGTGAGGCACGTCGGTTGCGGCGGCCGACATTGTCGGTGGACCACCCGGTGCGGTGGACGAGGGCGTAGATGAGGTAGCTCCGGTGCAGTGTTAAGCGTGACCGTCGTATTCGTCGTCGTCGTCCGGCACAGAGGTGGGGAACGGTAGGGAAAGAGATGAGACGAGGGGTGATTCGAGGGTTGGCGGCGAATTAGGGATTTGAGCAATCTGGGCGCGGAAGGGGACGGTGGAGAAGAGAGATTTTGCAGGGCTGGAATTGGGGCCGCCAGATATTTCAATCCGAAACATGGAAGCACGAACTTATATTGTCGTCGTCCTTTTTTGGGGGGGGGGTGGGTGGCTGGGTGCTACGCGTCCGTCCGACACACGCGACCACCCCGACAGGACTATGCTTCGGTGCCTTAAGGCACCTGCCTTTGTGTCCATGACATGTGGGCCCAACAGGTGGCTGGCCCACATGTCAGTGACCCAAAGGCAGTTGCCTTTAAGGCACCGAGGCAGCGTCCACCCCGACATGACCCTGGTCTGCCTGGTGCGCCTACATTTGATAATGCAAACGAATCTTCTTTCATTTGCAAACGAATCTGTATGTATTACCATGCCCGTGTTTTCCTTGCAATAATTAGTCATTCGAAACGAGATACTCCATCCGTTCACTTTTGTAAGTCGTTTCAGACAACTTAAAATGAACTATTTTGCACATTGTCTGAAATGTCTTCAAGGTCTTATAAAAGTGAACAGAGGGAGTACTATAAATTAATTAATGAGGAGTTATTTGAAAAAAAATCGAAACGGTACCCACGCTAACGTGGATTAGAGTGTGTGTCACATAATTAGTTATTTGAATTAGAGCGTGTGTCACGTAGTTAGTTATTTGAATTAGAGTGTGTGTCACGTAGCGATCTCCAATTCTAACGTGGATTTCGCATTTCACTGTATCCACGCTACTTTTTAATACAAATTCATATGTATATGATGAACACCATGGTAGTGAGAAAACTTTTGGATGGATTCAAACATATGACCTACAAAATAGCACAACAAATTGAGTCAATGTCAACTTTTCGAAACTTAGTATGGCACGAATTCAAAATAATTACCCGTATGCCTGGTCCTCGGTTCAAATCTTACAATGTACACCGAATTGAAACATCGATATTAAGTCTCGCACTATGTACATTCAAATGTTGTTTTAGCCCCCCCCCCAAGACAAACGCTACATACTTCCTGATCGGTCAATCTTCCTCTCCTAACCACCTTAGGAAGCTATTGGTTTCCAACACACGTTCATTCTTTCTCTCCATGTCTCGATCTCTAAGTCTCTCAACTACACAACCCCTTTTTCCACTCTGTTACCAAATGTATTTACCTCAAACACCCGCCATTGCACCCCATGCCGAGCTCTCTCTCTCTCTCCCCCCTCTCCCTCTCACCCTCTCACGCTAAATACATGCATTGCCTATCTAGCCCCCCCAACCTCTCGTGCGCATGCACGCACGTTGTATATCTAGGTCACTCCCTTGAGACTGTCTCACTCTTTCTTCCGCACGGCGGGCCACACTCGCTCAATCTCGCTCTCTTTATCCGAGTCTCGTTTAACCTTGTTTTCTTTCACACACAAATGATACATCTCCCTGTTCGGGCCTCGATCGACACATTCTATACTCTCTCACGCAGATTCTCTATCTAGGTCAATCCATCCAAGCCGCCGCCACTCTTTCGACCTCATGGTGGGCCACGCTCACTCAATCTCTCTCTCTCTCTCTCTCTCTCTCTCTCTCTCTCTCTCTCCGTATGTCTCGATTGACCTCGCTCTTTCTCGGACAAAAACTATGTATCACCATGTTTGAGCCCAATTCGACCTATTCACATTGTATACTCTCTCACGCACATCGTCTATCTAGGTCACTCTCTCCAACCCGTCTCACTCTTTCGATCGCACGGCGACCCTATGTGATCGGTTGACCTTGCTTCCTCCCACGCACAAAATATATCTACATGTCTGTGACTGGATCATCTCTGAAGCTCTATCTTATAGCCCTCACCCTTGCCAAAAAGCTCAACCGGACAATATCTCTCCAGAGCATATATATTTGTTCAATGAATGTCGGACCACAGTCACTTTGTCTCTCTATCTATATGTCTCTCAATTGACCTCGCCGTATCTTCCACGCGTTGAAGCTACTACCTCTCCATCCCTCGCAAAGCTGGAGCTATTTACATTGCGAGGGGCACTCCAATCTTGGATTAATTTGTGTAGGCATTTATTTCGGTCGGTTTAGATTATATTTTCGTAGCATTCGGCCCACAACTAATCCAAACACCGTTGCAACCCATGCAACTCCCCTAGTTGATTTCCCTCTGGCTCGGTCATCGCTCTCTCGCACGTACTTCCTCGCCTTCAACGTCGCACCATGGTATTATTGAAAAAACTATGTTGTTCTCTTTAATTATTATAAATAAGCTACAAAACTACACACCGATAGTCCACTTGGAATGGAACAAATTTCGACCCACAAATTAAAGTGCTACAAACTACACACCGAGGGGCCCACATGTCATGAACACAAGTTTGGACCCATATACAAATTAAAAAATAAAGGACGAGGATCGAACATGTGACCGGGCCTTCAAGCCGCACGTCAATAGGGAACATACGTAGAATAGCAATGTTTGTTGTACCCCCTTTGTTCACATAATGTTTTTATATTACCACAGCCTAATTAATGGATAACATGTAATATTATTTTTAGTACTATTCGCCTTCACTTACTGGTGGGTTCCATGTGTGCTCTCTCTCTCCCCCCCCTTCTGCGTTTAGACGCACGGGCAAACAGGAAGAACTTGCGAGCGATGTTGCCGTTGACCATATCTGGACGCGTTCACAAGTCACGACACCAGTTTCACGTACTAGCAGCAGTAGTCAGTGTGTACGTGCAATGCACGTTAATATGGAAGTATATTAAGTGCATGCGGATATTAACTACTAGGATATTATATGCGTGTTGTCATGTGATTAGCACTATTTTTGGCATGAAATTAACTGCACGCTAACCTGTTGAGCGCTCGAAATTGAAGCAGTCTAGGTCGTTGGATGACAAGGAATACATGTGGCTTGATGACGTTTTATATTTAATTTGATACGGCTCTAGCAGAACATTTAATCGATCAAACCATACATTTCGTTCAGTCTGACTCTGACTTTAAATTATACGACGATCGATATAAAATAAACGGAAATTATAAATGTTCGGATTTTAAGCATGGCAATCCGAACGTTTTTCATGACAAATTTAGATTACACGGCGGCGGCGGGGGTATCTCGCGGTGGGAAGCGGCTCCTCTGCCGTGCTCTGTGTGTCCTCGGGCCACTGACCGACGGCGACGGCGGCGTCTTGCGCTATTGTTGGCGTACTCCTAGACGTTGGCCTAGCTTCAAGGAAGGACAAAATGTTCTGGACTTCGAAGCGAGTCAACTGGCGGGAGGAGGCGACTGGCGTTGGTGCAAGGAAGCGGTCGACGGCGACCATCCATGCCGCTAAGGGGGGCACTGGCACCCGCGCGGGGACAGGCGCTGTCAACGGAGCGGCGGAGACATTCGTGTGCATGGGCACCGCACGACGGCGCTTGCTGCGTGCCAGACGCAGAAGCGCATGCTTGTTGGCAGGTGCACGAGCACGTGAAAGTCGGCGGGGACCTCGTGGAACCCCGTGGGATCAGCTCGGCGACAATGTGCGGCTCCCAGCCCATCAATGCCACGGGGATGGGTGCTGGCGCAGTCGGGGCGACGGGAGGCGGAACGGGAGCGGGGACAGGTGCGGCGTCTTCCCGCAAGGCCAGTTCAAGCTCGTCCCAAAGCGCCTTATGTTCTTGAGACTCCGGCTGGGTGTCTTCCTCAGGAAACTGGAACACTAAGGGCAGACCTTCGTGATGCGGCATGGCGTACATTTAGGTCAGGCTAGTTGGAGGTAGACGACAGTAGAATCGGAGAGGAAGAGAGAGGATTGTAGCGATACCAGGTAGTGCGGGGTTGATTTTAATCAGCGGCACCAGCGACATTAAAAGTGGGAGCAGTTGGGACGACGGTGGGCGGCGGAGCCTGGTCAAAGGGCTCGCCTCCCGATGAGCTCCGCACAATGATGCGCTCGCGACGCCTCCTCGACAGCGGCGCAGCGGTCTGCTTTCGACGCCTCCCGCTGACTCACACGCTTGCTCGGACGGTACCTGCCGATGAGAAGCGGGACTCGTGGTGGCACGAACGCCCACGGTTTCAATAGTGAAAGCGTTAGCTTTAACGTGATGTGTCTTTGTTCCAAAATACCTTGGCTCTTCATTTGTGCAACTTGTCATAAGCATCTTGTCTCAAATTGAAGAAAAACTTAAGTAATATTTGTGCCAAATCACGTGACCATGCTTAGTTTCAAGAATTTATGCTCACTTTTAGATTTTCTGAAATTTAAGATCCAGGATTCGAAACAATATCATAACCTGCATCATGCAATAATTTTTCAAGCCGTACATCTGTCTGTTGTATTTCTTAAGAAAGGATTTGGTCAAACATTTTGCTTAGTTAGACTTCGACAAGTTATATATGCAGAGTAAAAGGATAATCCTCCGCATCAAAGTGCATTGCATGATATATTAACTCAAGTACTAGGCACGAACAAACGGGCTCAATTCTGTGCTCATCCTGGTGTAAGTAGTAGTAGTACTAGGCAATGCAGTTGACGGGTGACCTTGACGAGCGGCGACCGAGGGAATTGAACCATGCTCGACACGGTAGGTAACATTGTCTAGTTACTAAAGCATCCCTCCGTTGTTCATCGGTAGTCGTTATGGACCGGGGACATGAGGGGAATTTCCTAGGGCTGGAATTCTGGCCGCCAGATATTTCGACTTGAAACGCTGAGGCTCGACTAGTTAGGGTTGCCTAATGTGCGTACCACGCATGCCACCGAAGGACATGAGCCCGGTTTTTTTTAGGATCAACACGAGCCAAGGTCTGGCTGGTACGCCATTGGGTCCTACCATTCGAGAATACGAAAGGAACCTTTTAAATTGCCGAACGAATCTATGTGTATTACAATACCCATATTTTCCTTGCAAATACTAATCTCAACGTGGTAATTGATTTATGACGAGTTGTTGAATTAGAGTGAGTTTGTGATATAGTGATCTCAACGTGGATTTCACATTTCATGGTATCCCTAGTAAGTTTTCCAATGCAAATTCAAATTTAAAAGATGAACAATATGGAGGTGAGAAAACTTTGTATGTATCAAGCATATGACCACACACAGAGAGAGAGAGAGAGAGAGACACACACACGCACGAACACAACAACAATCCAATAAGTATAGTGCATCTATTTTTCCAAACCATGCATGTATGACACGAATTCAAAAATACTCCTTCTATTCCTAAATATTGGTCTTTTAGAGAGTTCAACAAGTGACTACATGCGGAGCAAAATGAGTGAATCTAGACTCTAAAATATGTCTATATACATCCGTATGTGCCAGTCCATTTGAAGCCTCTAAAAACACTAATATTTAGGAACGAAGGGAGTAAAATGTAAGACATCCATGGTCCTCAGTTCAATATTTAAAATGAACATGAAACTGAAACATGAATATTAAGTCTAGTACTACAGTACATGCAAATGTTGTGTTTAGGAAGAGCTATGATTGTCGGGGGTCAACCCCTCGACCTTAGATAAAATTGTGGAGCTCTGTTTAGGGTTGTTTAGATTATATTTGTCCCCACCCTCCCAGCCACCGATTGGTTGTGCACCCCCCACCCCTCCTCCCCGGGAGAATATCATGTGCCCCCATACCTTAGATGCTATATGTCGATACGAGTTGCTTGGAGCTTGTAGATCTAGATATAGCAGCTCTCATGATGTGTCTTAATATTTTTGCAGGAAACCTTGATGAGTTTGAGAATTGCACACAATTTGTACAAAAACTACGTATGCCCTTTGATCCCATATCCAACAACCTCGAAGCTCGTATCACCGTAGCATCTAAGATGAAGGAGGACATCATATTCTCCTGTATGTAAGAATATCATGTGCTACCACACCTTAGATGCTTTGGTGATACAAGCTCTTCGGAGGCGTTGGATTTGTGACCCAACACCTCCTCGGTGGTTCGAATGGTTTTTTTGCAGAAAAGCCCCAAAATATTTCGGCCAATGCTTACAAGCACAAAGACTGCTCAGATGCCATTGGATCTCAGATCAAACTACCTCCAAGCTCGTATCAACGTAGCATCCAAGCTGCGATAGCACCTTATGTTTTCTCGAACGGGAGAGTATGAGGTGCTCCCGCACCGTAGATTCTATGGTGATACGAGTTCACTGAGATCTAACGGCCCACAGTAGGAGGTTTGAATGTTTTTGCAATATATGGCTGATAGAGTTTGGGAAATGCGCAGAAAGTACAAGTACTACGCATGTTCCATCTGATCACTGATCATACGACCTAGATGCTCATATCACCATAGCGGGTAATTAAGCTACGAGAAGCACCTAATATGAGCACCAGGGAGCCATTGGATCAAAGATACAGCGGCACACACGAGGCTTGAATGTTTTATTTGCAAAAAAACCTTTGGAGAGTTTGGAAATTGCGCATAATTACAAAGACTACTCCCAAGCCATTGGGTCTCACTTCCAACGGTGTAAAATCTCGTATCACCATAGTATCTAAGCTGCGGGGTGGATGTGATATTCTATGCCGCTGTCATTTTTGTTCGTAAACTTGCAAAATACGTGTAACTCGTGTCGTTACTTGTCTAACCGCGCAAAGTGTTTGTTCAAAAAAACCATCCTACACCGAAATATCGGAACAACACACGGGGGTCCCACTTGTCATTAATTAAATTTGGACCTAAAACTAACAAATCTGAAAGACGAGATTAGAACTGGCAACCTGGACTACAAAGCGTAAGTCGATAGCCTGAAAAAACAAACGGTTGTTGGCTTTGTCCCATAACTTGATTTTATTTATATAGTACTTGCGTTGAGTAGAGTAGAGGGAGTGCCTCGTCAACACGTGCATGACCGTTGTCTCACTTACTGGTGGGTCCCAGGTCTGTGATCTCAATCTCTCTTCTCTCCATCGTCTAACCTTTGCACGAGCACACACGAAGAGCGGCTCTATCTTGCCTTGGTGTTATTACAACTAAAAAAAGCTTGGAAAATAGAAGAATCGCCTAGAACAAGAGTCGTTGTGGCTGGGCGAGACGGAGCTAACCACATCTATCCTCCGTGCCACGTTTGCATGATGAAGCTGTGTGGCTAGTGGGGTGTTTTCGACCGACTGGCTGGGTCCCGAGGTCGAACCATAGGTACTACGTCTAATACAATATATTTTTACACGCACATTTTTCCTCCGTGCCGAGACGTGGCACACCCTACCACGCGGTTTCGGGGTCCTCCCGGGTGGTGTACGCATATATTCTTCCTGATGTGGGATGCCCTACCGCGCGTTTTCTAGGTCCTCCTCGGTCGTAGCGCCGAAGCAAGTAAATGAGTCATCAAATCACGAAAGACCACCTTTCCCGGCGAGTACATCAGTGAAGCACGGTGGCTAGCTAGTTGGGCTAGTTCGACCGATTAGCTAGGCCGCCGCCACATTTGTTTTTTCACCCCTTTTTTTATCTACTTGCCGGCAGGTAAATTTAAATATCCACCGCGGCGTTGCTCTGGTGTTTGGGTGCGACAGGATTTTTAATTTTTTGATTGACGTGAGCAGGCGTGGCAGGATTTTTAATTTTTTGATTGACGGGAGCAGGCGCGACAGCAATTATTCACGATGACTCTGCCTGTAAAAACCCATTGCTCTGTGATGTGAGAAGTCGTCGACTGGTGTTTTACCGTGGTGAAAACCAAAAGATTCCCCGCTCCCTCTGCCTTCCCGTAGATTGCATTGCCTTTCTATCGTTTCGCCCCCTTTGCTTCCTCTCCCCATTGCTTCTACCTGGTGCCATGGCGGCGCAGCAAATCACAGAGTCCGAGGTGAGGCGCCTGACACAGGAGCTCCATGCCAAGGATGTGGAGCTCAGGGCCAAGGACGTGGAGCTCCGTGAGCTCAAGGAGGAGAGGAGTGCCATGCTCCTCCGTTATGTGTGGGAGTTCACGGAGCTTCAAAAGCGGCAGGCGTCCACCACAAAGATGCTCGAGGCGTTGGCGACGTTGCTGCAAAAAGCGGGAGATACGATAGGCCATCAGGGGAGCCGGCTGGAGCGCGAGTGGGCCGATCTTGACGAGGTCCAAGATCGCCTCAGCCACTTGGTGAACCAAGTTGTGACGCACGTGTTGCGGCTGCGCGATGCCTACCGTCATGCCAGCGCGACGATGCCGGTCGTCGGGCTAAACCCGTTCGACTACCCGGTCGACTTCAACGAGCTATGGCTTCCTGACCTGGTCTCCTTCTTCACCTATATCTCCGAGGAGCTGAGCCATCTCCACACGATGGTGGGGGCTGAGCTAGACAAGGAGGGGTTGGGGGCTGCCGTCGCCGTTGCCGGGCGAATCCTTTCAGAGCACCGTCACCGGAATCCAGTCATGCCATTGGACGCCGTCTTTGACGAGCTGGCTCCCGTCGATCAGGAGCGGGCTCCGCAGGCGGTTGCACCCTGCATCACCAACGTCATGCGCCTCGAGAAGCAGAGGGAATTTGGTGGCGTTTAGGCGCCCTATGCATGGGCATGTCCATGTCTCGGCGCAACATGACCGTTGGATCAAACTCAGACGGTGCAGATCATTCACTGTAGCACAAAGCGTGTGGGTGTGTTTGGTTTCATTCTCATCTCAATATAGTTGTTTCCTCTTCGTGTATTTTTGTCAACCTACTAGTGTGGACTCATGCACCCTTCATGCACTCTGCCAAACACCCAAAAGTGGGTCGAGAAGGGAACTTTTGCTCCCATCCCGTGCACCCTTCATACACCCTGCCTAACACTATTCATGCTTCATATGGTTCATGTTTCATGGAGTACTATAGCACCGTACTCTCCATGCGCTGTGGACCTAGTTTTGTTAACATTGATCTCACCGTTCATTCTCGACCGGACAGTCGAAAAAGCGGTACTATGTTACATATAGGAGTAGTTGACATGCGCACAACATCATTTGTTATCGTCATATCTTACTACACTAGCAACAAGATTGTGTAGTACTGACGTATGAACCACTTCACATGCCTAGTAGTAGGAGCACTGTGTATGTTCAAGTGGCTGCCGTGTTTCGCACTCCTCCGTCGTAAGAGTGGAAACGCTTGTTGTAATCATTTTTTTCTTCAGAAAAATAGTGGACACGCTCTACCGTGCGGATCCTCCTCCAGCCATGCACTAAATTACTCACTTTCACCGACGTGTGGGACAGCCAGCACCTGGGTCCACCAGCCATGCACTAAATTAATCCGTAGTAGAATGACGGTAGACTACCCCGATCGAACCGCCGCAGTAATGCCCAATGAGCCGTCAAATCACAAAACCCCCTCCTTTCCAGTAGTAAGTTGGATGGACGAAGCAACCATCATTTCACTCTTCTCTCTCAGCTTCCTCTCTTGAAGAAAACCCCCACTCGCTTCGCTTCTCCCTCATCTCGTTCCTCCTTTCACTCTTCTCTCTCAGCTTCCTCTCTTGGATGGACGCCGGAGCACCGGCCGACGTGATGTCTATGGCTCTGGCCAAAACCATCGAGGCTCATGGTACGAAGAAGTGCAAGCACCCCGCCGAGACTACCGCAGACAAGCTCAAAGCCATCACCCTGTCAAAGCCCCCTTCTCCGGGATCCCTCATTAAGCAAGTCCAGGTAATGTCTCTTGTTGATGATCTTTTTCTCGATCTTGATCGTGTTTTTTCATCTAACACGCAGTACTAGTACTGGTAGTACAACTTTCTGGGTGATCTTGCATGTGATTTTAGTGTGCCAAATGAAGGTTCTAAATTCCTCTTTTGACCAAAACATGTGAGAGGTTGACACTGATTTCTTGTAGATTACTTTCAACTACTCCCTCTGTCCCAAATTTCTTGTCTTAGATTTGTCTAGATACGGATGTATCTAATATTAAAATTTGACTTGATACATCCGTATCTAGAAAAATCTAAGACAAGAATTTTGGGACGGAGGGAGTACTTTATGAACATCAATGCTACCTTTTAAGAGGGTATATTTGCCTCAGTAACTTGTGTTATGGATATTGCATGTAATCCCTCTACTCTCATGCCTTTGAAGACATGTTCTAGTGTCTTTGTTCACTCATTTCTGTGCGTATATGTAGTCATATATGGAGTATAATATCAAAGATCATGTTATATTTTTTAACGGAGGTAGTAATAAAATATGGTTTCTGTTTGAATTAGAACCAGGTCCGCGGTGGAGATGAAGTTCTCAAAGTCATGCCGTGTGAACTGGAAGACCTGATGATGAGTTCTACTGCTGAACTATCCAACTGTTGTGTCCTTGTCGCCACGTGTCCTGAACTAGTGTTTTCCTGTAGCATTGTTGTCAGGCGTGTTCTCGAGGCTGTACTTGACGACAACAATTTCCTAGTTGTGCCTTCGATTACGAACGGTGTGGTTCTTGTAAAGCTTCCCAACAAATATGATGCGGCCTGTCTTCATCATCATGTTTATGAGTGGAAAGACCACTCTGTTAGGTTCTCCAAGGTTGACAAGATGGTGATGGTGCATGTAGACATCTCACACAAAGTCCATGGCCTAGTCAGTTATGCGGGGTTCATCCCGTAGGTCGGTGGCAAGAAATAGTCTGCAGAGTTTAGTTAGTGCAACTTTGCTTGTGTGTAGTAAGTACTATTGTTCAGTACTTGATTTGTGTTTGTGAACCCTGTATTGTTTATTAGTACTGCCGCTTTTGGTGTGTGGTCAGTCCTGAGAACGGTCTATGTTAATGTCTTTCCACTCAATTCAGTCTGTATATTTTGAAGTATCCAGATCATATTTTTCTTGAGGACGGTTTATCAATTATGGTTACACTCCAATATCTGTATGCATTCCAGGGTTTATCGCACCCACCAGGATTTCCAGTCCCATGGATGTTCGGTCCATACGATTTGTCACGACCTTTGGACTGTCCTGCTTGTGGGAGTAGGCGGGGCCCCTACATGCCACACGTAGTTGGACGATCAATCTTTTGTTTAGTACTTGAACATAGTGATTTCCTGGTAAGGATTCACTCATGTCACATCAAGTAAATCTTATTGATTTAATGTCTAAATCTTATCGATTTAATGTCATGTTTTCTTTCTTTTCCTGCAATTTTACGATGCAGGTTTTGCCATGTGACATTCATCACAGAATAAACCGTTTGGTTTGCTCTACAATGGCTATTTTTGCAGGTTTCACTTCTTATGTCGTGTCAGTAACGAAGGCACTGTCCATCACTTATATTATGGAAAAATTGGATCATCGTTGTGCGAGTACAAGCTGAATCCCTATGATGAACTGCAGTTTGGTTTAACAAAAAATGCCACAATTAGTGCTTCTCGCGTTTAAAAGAAATGCAGAAAAAAACTGGATCACGGTCACGTGTCCTAGTCAAGTTAGAAAGCTGATCATAGCAGACCAGACACGATCGCCGCTGTCTCGCACAGATCGAGCACCGGCAGTTGCTCTAGCATCGACAATGGCGGAGAGCTCATCGATCCAGGTGAGGATTGGGCACCGACCGCGTCGGTGATCGATCACCGATCTCACCGGAGGATCGGGCATCGACACCGGCACCTGCTCCGACACCGGCACTAGCTCTACAAGGAGCACCATCTCCGGCAGCAGCAACGGCTTCGCACCTGCACCAACACTTGCACTTGCATCTCGCTCCCGCCCGTGCAGTTGCACGAGCAATGATCGGGCTGCAGTTCGCACTTCATATACCAAAGTCCTTACAAAACCGACATGTCCACCTTCTTGGTAAGCATTGGCCGCCCAAGTGCTTCATTCTTTTTTATTTCCATGTTGTTTCACATGATTCACTGTGTTGATCTAACTGTTTGGGTATGTCTTCTTGTTTGCAAACAGAGAATTCCTAGAGCAACGAGGAGTCGTTCAACAATCCGGCGATCATGCCAAGTTTCTCTTACCATGCGCAACCTTGGTGTGAATGAACCTGCTCAATATACCGTAAGTACAAAGGATGGTCACATGATGATTGATGCTAAAGGATGGTCAAGGTTCAAATCTAATTCATATCTTGCGGTAGGGGATGATGTCAAAATCGAACTTTCTTGGCAAGGAGAGCTGGTCCAAATCAACTTTGAAATTCTTCAGTAGCAGCACGCAACTGCCGAACTGATCTATCCTCCAAGAGATTTTGATGTAATAACCTGGCATGGTGAAACAAGTGTCCTGTGTGTATAAGTAGTACGACAGTATTATTTATCACATGGTATATCATTGATAGAATTGCAACTCTGATTGCTGGTTAGGAACTGTCGTTTGATTTCATTCCAACTGCTGTCGTGCTTTATTCAATTTTGTGTATTCGCCTTGCGACAGCATCTAAAACCAGCGTGCGTCGATCGCTTGCAATATGAAAAGCGCCGAGGTAGAACACATGGGCCCCAAACATGTGGTCGGCTCATGCCCAAAGTCCGAACCGTGAGCCTATCTCGAGTATTATATTCTCAGCTGAACCCCCATAAAAAAGCTAAACCCCATAATGCCCGTGCGTTGCGAGGGAGTATATTTCTCGGCAAGGTGAGCTGTGATATAAAAGATTTGTATATTTCTTTACAGACGGAGTATCTCTCTGTCAAAAAATATATTTATGTGTAACTAGTTACTCCTGTCTTTCTACTTCCTTTCGCTGATATGTGGGGCAACCGGCAACGGGGTCCACGTGCCATATGCACAAATTAGAGTGCACAACTTCACGGTAGACACACCCGGTCAGAAGCGCCATGATAATGCCCAATGAGCCATCAAATCACAACCCCTTTCCAGCTTAAGCGAGAAGTCGGACGGACGAAGCGGCAATATTTCACTGGGCCTGAATCCCCTTCTCCCTCGTCTTCTTGTTGGAGAAAACCCCTCTCGGCGATTGCGTAGGGTTTTCTCATGGAGAACAGGTACTGAATTCTTCATCCATCCCCGATAAATCCAAGTCCCTTGGTCGCAGGTAATCCTAGGATGGCAGCCGCCGCTGATGCATTTTCTTCCTCATGAATCTAGTGTGTTTCATTTACGATTGCCCAAAGTGCGAGTACCCTACTGTGTTTCTGCGCCCTCGTGAGACGCCACACTTGTTCCTTCTCATCCTAACACAACATTTTGAAACGCGCACAGTATGTTCCAAGAATCCTCTTTTCTATCCGGGAGGGTGTGGTTTTTTTTAACATGCTCTGTTCTCATATTATTTTTCCTGTAGCGTATTATTTGCTCTGCCAGAACACATGTACTCAAGATGATCAGCCTTGCCATAACTGAATACACTAGTTTAATGGTCACAGTGAAGACAAGCCATGGATATATGTTCCGAGTTGGGTTCATGAACCAAGAAGATCGCTGCTTTTTTTATGGCCGAACTTGGATAAACTTTCTCAAGTGTTACGGACTTAAAGTTAGCGCACGAATGTTGATGGAAATAGCAGAACCTGGTCTCATCTTCACTGCGATCTTCCACCCCGACGTCATTCCAATTGTTCATCCATGTTAGTTTTGTATTTGGTTCTTGCTTGTTGCCTCGATTACTTCTTAATCCACTTATTCTGTCTAACTAATCACAATTTAACTTTAGAAGTAGCAATGAATCTCTCACGAAGATGCTACTTCTAACTAATATTTTCTTATAATTGGTGGCACGTGTAGGTTTTTTCAGAGTTAAGCAGTCTGCTTGTTTGTTACTCTGTAATAACTCGGCTGTTACTAATGGCACTGAAGTTGACTGGATTGACATCCACAAGTTCCTACACTTTATTGATCGTCTTGAGGTCCATGTGGGGCGTTTCAATGGTGGAAGGCCACGTGGGATATGTGTGCCACTGCTGCACTCGTTGAACAGGTCCAACTGTGTCGAGAAACTTATGGTACGAGCTGTTTTCTGTTGTATATGTTGGTTATAAACTATTGCTTATACACAGTTTTACAGCTGTGATCTTCTTGAAACAGGAATTGCCGAGTTCTATTGTTCCTATACAGATGCCTGACCATGGTCGGGTCAGACTTGCGCTTGGTCACAACATGATGTTTATGCCTACCTACTCAATTCCCCTTGGAGGTGAAAAGATACTTATTCATGGGTGGTCTCAAATAATGAAGGCCTGTCCATCTTGGAGAATAGGACAGAAGATTATGTTCATGCTTTTCCATGGCACTAAAGCGAATATCCTGTTTATTGACCACGTTGCGAGATGAAGCCGCTTTCAGAAGGTTGTGGATGCGCGGGGTGGCGCCTGGGCCTTGTCCTGGGGCTTGGCGGCCTCACCCTTGGTTAACTGTAGGCAAAGTAGCACTGTTCGAGGCGTGCTTTATACGGTTGAACCTGTATAAGTACTCATACTGCTTCCAGCTTTGGTTGTTAAGTGCCCCTGCTGGTTTTAGTTAAGGTTGTTAAGTACTCCTGCTGCTTTTACTGATCTGTTCTTTGATCTGTCTTCCTCCGGCACTAAAACCAAACCAGCGCCGGTGGGCACCGCTTCCGTCTCCCACGGCTGGCTGCGCCTCAGCGCACGCATCACCGCCCCACCGTCTCCTAAAACGTTAACACCGACGTCCTCCGCGGCGCCGCCCTCTCGCGTTGTCAACATGGTCAACAAACAACAGGAATCGGCAGAAGTACGTGGAGAGGATGACAGTAGGGGCCCACCACGTCAGCGTATGGAAAAATAAAATGCTTCCTCCTAGTGTTTTCCTGACATCCGGGGCCCACGACATTGTCAGTGTATATAGTCAATAGACAAGAGAACATCACAAGATCGGCTGACACCTAGGACGTAGCTACTCGAGCAGTATTTTTTTGTTTGGTATTGTTGAGACGGAGCAGAGTTTGAACTTGGTTATGGCCCGTCTAGCCCAGGCATATATTTTATGTCCACTATGTGACCAGCCCAGCTATTTTTTATTTGTGAAAATGAGCCCAGTTTATTTTTTCTGAAGAATACCCAATCCAGGCCTACTTACTTTTCTACGCACTGATGGGCTGCAACTCTTTCAAGACGCCTGCAAATCTTGAAAGTAATATGAAATGGGTTGTAAATATAAAAACAGATGACAAATTGGCAATTACTTTATAATTTCTGAATTTTTTCACATTTTCAGATTCCTATTTCACTAGGCATTAACCTAATTTAAATATATCTTCAAAGTACTTTAAATATGGCTCGACATTTCGGTATTAAAAATAGTTTGGAACCCACAGAAATATGCGAAATTGGCCCTGGCTAACCAAAAAAAATGACTGCAATAAATTGCATAAGAAGTTACCATGAGCTATATATAAATTATTTAAAAAAAGAGGGAGTGGTCTGACTTGTGGGCCTGTTTAGTTGACGCGTATGCAAGATTTTTTTTAGTTATTATATACGTCAACAAACGATTCTAGCAGACGTAACCGTTGGATGTCAATCCAACGGCCGTCGTGTTTCTTCAATCTCTGATCTCTTGCTCCAGCCGCCAAAGCAGCACCGGCGGGACCGCCTACTCCCGCCTCCCGTGGCCGGCTATGCTGCCGTGCAGGCCTCAGCGCCCCTACTACTCCCACCGCTGGCCAGGGCATCCCTCTACTCACCCACACCCCCTGTTATTTTGCGGCTACGACAGCCTCACACCGCAGCCGAACCGGTGAACACTCGTACTCCTCTCCGCGTGGGCATCCACTACCGCGTCTTCCCCGGCTCCGCGTCGTCCCCTTCCTAGGCCTCGCCGTCGTCCACCGCCGTGGTGCTCTCGGCGCGGCGTGGTCAATGTGGTCAACGACCGACTTCCATCTGAAGAGTACTGTACGTGGAGAGGCTGACAGTTGGGTCCATGACAGCCGCAAGGAAGTGCCTCCTTATTACGCGGAAAATAATTATTCCTCCACCTGACAGCGGGGACCCACCGGACGGGCCACCAGTATTTTGTGAAAAAAATCGTTTCCCCCTGACTGCTGGGACCCACTGGACGGGATACTGTATTTCGTGAAAAAAACGTTCCCCCCGCTGTCAGCTCAGACCCACCGGAAGTGCCTCCTTATTACGCACAAAAAAGGAATACTCCCCCGGCTAGCTAGGAACCACCTTGGTGGGAGGCTGACTTGTGGGCCTACTAAGTTGACGGGGACGAAGGGCTTTGTCAACTTAGTCAATATGAATGATTCTAGCTCCAGTGACCATACGATGTCCATCCAACGGCCGTAGTGCTTCTTCAACCTCTGGTCTTCTTGCTCCAGCCGCCCAAAGCAGCGCCGGTCATGTCGCATGCTCCTGCCTCCCGTAGCCGGCTGTGCTGCCGCAGAGGCCTCACCGCCCCCTACTATTCCCACTGCTGGCCAGGCCCTGCGGCGACGGCAGCCTCACACCGCAGCCGAACCGGTGAACCCTCGTACTCTTCTCCGCGCGGGTGATACGTCTCCAACGTATCTATAATTTTTGATTGCTCCATGCTACTTTATCTACTGTTTTAGGCAATATTGGGCTTTATTATCCACTTTTATATTATTTTTGGGACTAACCTGTTAACCAAGGCCCAGCCCAGATTTCTTTGTTTTATGCCTATTTCAAAGTGTTTGAGGAAAAGGAATATCGACGGAGTCAAAACGAACGAAATCAAGCTGGAGAAGTTATTTTGGAAGGAAACCCACCGATGGACTTGGACTCCACGTCGGAAGATACGGGAGGAGCTCACAGGGGGGGGCGCCCACCCCCAGGCGCGCCCCCGCCTCGTGGGGCCCCGTAGCTCCACCGACGTACTCTTTTCACCCATATATACCTACGCACCCTAAAACTTCCAGAACAGAAGATAGATCGGGAGTTCGCGCGCAAGCCTCCGAACCACCAAAACCCAATCGGGACCCCTTTCCGGTACCTGCCGGGGGGGATCCATCTCCGTGGCCATCTTCATCATCCGGCGCTCTACATGACGAGGAGGAGTAGTTCACCCTCGGGCTGAGGGTATGTACCAGTAGCTATGTGTTTGATCTCTCTCTCGTGTTCTCGACTTCACACGATCTTGATGTATCATGAGCTTTGCTATTGTAGTTGGATCTTATGATGTTTCTCCCCTCTACTCTCTTGTGATGAATTGAGTTTCCCCTTTGAAGTTATCTTATCGGATTGAGTCTTTTATGAACACTTGATGTATGTCTTGCCGTGATTATCTGTGGTGACAATGGGATATCATGTGCCACTTGATGTATGTTTTGGTGATCAACTTGCGGGTTTCGTGACATTGGGAACCTATGCATAGGGGTTGGCACACGTTCTTGACTCTCCGGTAGAAACTTTGGGGCACTCTTTGAAATACTTTTATGTTGGTTGGATGAATCTGAGATTGTGTGATGGATATCGTATAATCATGCCCACGGATACTTGAGGTGACAATGGAGTATCTAGGTGACATTAGGGTTTTGGTTGATTTGTGTCTTAAGGTGTTATTCTAGTACGAACTCTTTTATAGATTGATCCGAAAGAATAACTTTGAGGTGGTTTCGTACCCTACCATAATCTCTACGTTTGTTCTCCACTATTAGTGGCTTTGGAGTGACTCTTTGTTGCATGTTGAGGGCTTGTCATATTATCTATCTATGTTATTATTGTTGAGAGAACTTGCACTAGCGATAGTACGAACCCTAGGCCTTGTTTCTATCATTGCAATACCGTTTACACTCACGTTTACCATTAGTTACCTTGCTGTTTTTATATTTTTAGATTACAAATACCTTTATCTACCATCCATATTGCACTTGTATCACCATCTCTTCGCCGAACTACTGCACCTATACAATTTACCATTGTATTGGGTGTGTTGGGGACACAAGAGACTCTTTGTTATTTGGTTGCAGGGTTGCTTGAGAGAGAGCATCTTCATCCTACGCCTCCTACGGATTGATAAACCTTAGGTCATCCACTTGAGGGAAATTTGCTACTGTCCTACAAACCCATGCACTTGCAGGCCCAACAACGTCTACAAGAAGAAGGTTGTGTAGTAGACATCAAGCTCTTTTCTGGCGCCGTTGCTGGGGAGGCTAGGTAAGTGAAGGTATATCTTTAGATCTTGCAATTGAATCTTTTTGTTTCTTGTTTTAGCACTAGTTAGTCTATAAAAGAAAACTACAAATAAAATGGAATTGAGTTTGTCTCATACGCTTCTCCTTTTTAATATCTTTCGTGAGAATGATGGAAAGGAAAATTGTGCCAAAGTGCTATAAGAAGAATTACATAGAATGCTTGGCATAAAATATGTGAATGATGAGCATGATTGCAATGTTGTTAGTATGAATTCCTTGAATATCCATGATGCTAATGATATGCAAAGCCACAAGCTTGGGGAAGCTATGTTTGATGAAGATGATATTTTTGTCCCCCAAGCTTTGATGAGCAAATTTACTATGATGAAAGCATGCCTCCTATCTCTGATGATTATTGTGATGACACGTATGCTTTAAAGAATAATGATAACCATGAAACTTGTCATCTTGATCTTAATTTTCAATCACATGATAGTTATTTTGTTGAGTTTGCTCCCACTATTATTCATGAGAAGAAATTTGCTTATGTGGAGAGTAGTAAATTTTCTATGCTAGTAGATCATGAAAAGAATGCTTTAGGTGCTGGTTATATTGTTGAATTCATTCATGATTCTACTGAAAATTATTATGAGGGAGGAATATATGCTTGTAGGAATTGCAATAATATCAAGTTTCCTCTCTATGTGCTTAAAGTTTTGATGTTATGCTTGTTTTACCTTCCTATGCAAGTTGATTATTGTTCCCATAAGTTGTTTGCTCACAAAATCCCTATGCATAGGAAGTGGGTTAGACTTAAATGTGCTAGTCATATTCTTCATGATGCTCTCTTTATGTTTCAATTCTTATCTTTTATGTGAGCATCATTGAAATCATAATGCCTAGCTAGGGGCGTTAAACGATAGCGCTTGTTGGGAGGCAACCCAATTTTATTTTAGTTTCTTGCTTTTTGGTCCTGTTTAGGAATAAATAATCCATCTAGCTTCTGTTTAGATGAGTTTTTGTGTTTTAATTAGTCTTTGTGCCAAGTAGAACCTTTGGGAAGACTTGGGTGAAGTCTTTATGATCATGCTGTAAAAAACAGAAACTTTAGCGCTCACGAGATTAGCTTCAACTTTATGATCATACTGGCGAGTTCTATTTAGTTGATTCTTTTTGCAAATGATTACTAGACAAATTCCTCAGGTCCACCAATTTATTTTAGAATGTTTGGAGTTACAGAAGTTTGCGTTAGTTGCAGATTACTACAGACTGTTCTGTTTTTGACAGATTCTGTTTTTCGTGTGTTGTTTGCTTATTTTGATGACTCTATGGCTAGTAAAATAGTTTATAAACCATAGAGAAGTTGGAATAAAGTAGGTTTAACACCAAAATAAATAAATAATGAGTTCATTACAGTACCTTGAAGTGGTCTTTTGTTTTCTTTCGCTAACGGAGCTCACGAGTTTTCTGTTAAGTTTTGTGTTGTGAAGTTTTCAAGTTTTGGGTGAAGATTCGATGGACTATGGAATAAGGAGTGGCAAGAGCCTAAGCTTGGGGATTCCCAAGGCACCCCAAGGTAATATTCAAGGATAACCAAGAGCCTAAGCTTGGGGATGCCCCGGAAGGCATCCCCTCTTTCGTTTTCGTTCATCGGTAACTTTACTTGGAGCTATATTTTTATTCACCACATGATATGTGTTTTGCTTGGAGCGTCATGTCATTTTGTTTTTTTTGGTTTGATGTTAGTTAGAATAGTGTTATGAACCTTTAGTTTCAATAAAAAAGTCAAGGATAGCCTTTGCCATGCTTATTTTGCAAGTATACCTGTTGTTGTTTAAAAACAGAAAGTTTACCGCTGCTGCAAAAGTTCCCTAGAAAAGTCAGAGAGTGGTATAATGTTGAATATTTTTGCATATTGAGCTCTGAAAAATTTATTACAGTGGGAATTTTAGTTCATAATTTTTGGATTCATGGAAGTATTGATACTCTTGCATTCTTTACAGACTGAACTGTTTTGGCAGATTGCTGTTATGGTTGCATTGTTTGCATATGTTTGCTTGTTTAATGGTTCTATTTGAGGATAGGAATATTAATTATGCAGAGGCATTTAGTATGCAATGTTTAATAATAATTTAAGTGATTTGTTACAGTAGAAAATTATAACGTTTTGCATTGGTTTATACTAACCTATCTCACGAGTTCTTGTTGAGTTTGTTGTGAATGAAGCTTTTGATAAAAAGAGAAACCATGATATGAGAGGAATTAAGAAGACACAAAAGTTCAAGCTTGGGGATGCCCAAGGCACCCCAAGATAATATATCAAGAAGTCTCAAGCATCTAAGCTTGGGGATGCCCCGGTAGGCATCCCACCTTTCTTCTTCAACAACTATCGGTTAGTATCGGTTGAACCTAAGTTTTTGCTTCTTCACATGAGTTGTGCTATCCTTGCAATGTAGTTTTATTTAGCTTTGCTTGCTGTTTGAATAAAGTATCAAGATCTGAAATTCTTAAATTTTATAGTCTTCACATAGTTGTATAATTATTCGACTACTCATTGATCTTCACTTATATCATTCGGAGTAGTTTGTCATTTGCTCTAGTGCATCACTTATATCTTTTAGAGCATGGTGGTAGTTTTATTTTTAAGAAATTAATGAACTCTCATGCTTCACTTATATTATTTTGAGAGTCTTAAATAGCATGGTAATTTGCTTAAAATCATAATATGCTAAGCATACAAGATTTGTAAGAATTCTTATGAGTGTGTTGAATACTAAGAAAAGTTTGATACTTGATAATTGTTTTGAGATATGGATGTAGTGATATTAAAGTTGTGCTAGTTGAGTAGTTGTGAATTTGATAAATGCTTTTGTTGAGGTTAGAAAGTCCCGTATCATGCACGTATGGTTAAAGTTGTGTAACAAATTTGAAACATGAAGTGTACCTGGCTTGTGCATCCTTATGAGTGGCGGTCGGGGACGAGCGATGGTCTTTTCCTACCAATCTATCCCCCTAGGAGCATGCGCGTAGTACTTGATTTTTGATGACTTCTAAATTTTTGCAATAATTATATGAGTTCTTTTGACTAATGTTGAGTCCATGGATTATACGCACTTTTACCTTTCCGCCATTGCTAGCCTCTTCGGTACCGTGCATTGCCCTTTCTCGCCTTGGGAGTTGGTGCAAACTTCGCCGGTGCATCCAAACCCCGTGATACGATACGCTCTATCACACATAAACCTCCTTATATCTTCCTCAAAACAGCCACCATACCTACCTATTATGGCATTTCCATAGCCATTCCGAGATATATTGCCATGCAACTTTCCACCGTTCCGTTCATCATCATCGTGACATACTTTACTTTTGTCATATTGCCATTGCATGATCATGTAGTTGACATCGTATTTGTGGCATAGCCACCATGCATAATTTTCATACATGTACTCTTGATTCATTGCACCATCCCGGTACACCGTCGGAGGCATTCATATAGAGTCATACTATGTTCTAGTATCGAGTTGTAATCCTTATGTTGTAATCAATAGAAGTGTGATGATCATCATTATTAGAGCATTGCCAAAAAAAATGAGAAAGGCCAAAAAAAAGGAAGGCCCAAAAAAAGAAAAAAAAAGAGAAAGGCCAAAAAAAAGGCCCAAAAAAATAGAAAAAATAAAAGGGCAATGTTACTATCTCTTTTTCCACACTTGTGCTTCAAAGTAGCACCTTGTTCTTCATGTAGTGAGTCTCATATTTTGTGCTTCAATGTAGCACCATGTTTTTCATATAGTGAGTCTCATAAGTTGTCTTTGCATACTAGTGGGAATTTTTCGTTATAGAACTTGGCTTGTATATTCCTACGATGGGCTTCCTCAAATGCCCTAGGTCTTCATGAGCAAGCAAGTTGGATGCACACCCACTAGTTTTCTTTTGTTGAGCATTCATAGCTCTAGTGCATCTGTTGCATGGCAATCCCTACTCCTCATGTTGACATCAATTGATGGGCATCTCCATAGCCCATTGATTAGCCTCGTCAATGTGAGACTTTCTCCTTTTTTTGTCTTCTCCACACAATCCCCATCATCATATTCTATTCCACCCATAGTGCTATATCCATGGCTCACGCTCATCTATTGCGTGAAGGTTGAAAAAGTTTGAGATTATTTAAGTATGAAACAATTGCTTGGCTTGTCATCGGGGGTATAGAAGTTGGGAACATCTTTGTGTGACGAAAATGAAGCATAGCCTAACTATATGATTTTGTAGGGATGAACTTTCTTTTTCCATGCTATTTTGAGAAGACATGATTGCTTTGATTAGTATGCTTGAAGTATTATTATTTTTATGTCAATATGAACTTTTGTCTTGAATCTTTCGGATCTGAATATTCATATCACAAGTAAGAAGAAATTACATTGAAATTATGCCAAAGTATCACTCCGCATCAAAAATTATCTTCTTTATCATTTACCTACTCGAGAACGAGCAGGAATTAAGCTTGGGGATGCTTGATACGTCTCCAACGTATCTATAATTTTTGATTGCTCCATGCTACTTTATCTACTGTTTTAGGCAATATTGGGCTTTATTATCCACTTTTATATTATTTTTGGGACTAACCTATTAACCGGAGGCCCAACCCAGATTTGTTGTTTTATGCCTATTTCAGTGTTTCGAGGAAAAGGAATATCAGACGGAGTCAAAACGGAACGAAATCAACTGGAGAAGTTATTTTTGGAAGGAAACCCACCTGATGGACTTGGACTCCACGTCAGAAGATACAGGAGGTGCTCACGAGGGTGGGGGGCGCGCCCCCTGCCTCATGGGGCCCCCGTAGCTCCACCGACGTACTCCTTTCACCCATATATACCTACGTACCCTAAAACTTCCAGAACAGAAGATATATCGGGAGTTCCGCCGCCGCAAGCCTCCAGAACCACCAAAAACCAATCGGGACCCCTTTCTGATACCCTGCCGGAGGGGGGATCCATCTCCGGTGGCCATCTTCATCACCCCGGCGCTCTCCATGACGAGGAGGGAGTAGTTCACCCTCGGGGCTGAGGGTATGTACCAGTAGCTATGTGTTTGATCTGTCTCTCTTGTGTTCTCGACTTCACATGATCTTGATGTATCGCGAGCTTTGCTATTGTAGTTGGATCTTATGGTGTTTCTCCCCCTCTACTCTCTTGTGATGAATTGAGTTTCCCCTTTGAAGTTATCTTATCGGATTGAGTCTTTTATGAACACTTGATGTATGTCTTGCCGTGATTATCTGTGGTGACAATGGGATATCATGTGCCACTTGATGTATGTTTTGGTGATCAACTTGCGGGTTTCGTGACATTGGGAACCTATGCATAGGGGTTGGCACACGTTCTTGACTCTTCGGTAGAAACTTTGGGGCACTCTTTGAAATACTTTTATGTTGGTTGGATGAATCTGAGATTGTGTGATGCATATCGTATAATCATGCCCACGGATACTTGAGGTGACAATGGAGTATCTAGGTGACATTAGGGTTTTGGTTGATTTGCGTCTTAAGGTGTTATTCTAGTACGAACTCTTTTATAGATTGATCTGAAAGAATAACTTTGAGGTGGTTTCGTACCCTACCATAATCTCTATGTTTGTTCTCCGCTATTAGTGGCTTTGGAGTGACTCTTTGTTGCATGTTGAGGGCTTGTCATATTATCTATACATGTTATTATTTTTGAGAGAACTTGCACTAGCGAAAGTATGAACCCTAGGCCTTGTTTCTTGTCATTGCAATACCGTTTACACTCACGTTTACCATTAGTTACCTTGCTGTTTTTATATTTTCATATTACAAATACCTTTATCTACCATCCATATTGCACTTGTATCACCATCTCTTCACCGAACTAGTGCACCTATACAATTTACCATTGTATTGGGTGTGTTGGGGACACAAGAGACTCTTTGTTATTTGGTTGCAGGGTTGCTTGAGAGAGAGCATCTTCATCCTACGCCTCCTACGGATTGATAAACCTTAGGTCATCCACTTGAGGGAAATTTTCTACTGTCCTACAAACCTGTGCACTTGCAGGCCCAACAACGTCTACAAGAAGATGGTTGTGTAGTAGACATCAGCGGGCTTCCACTGCCGCGTCTTCCCCGGCTCCGCGTCGTCCCCTTCCTAGGACTCGCCGTCGTCCACCGCCGTGATGCTCTCCGCGCGGCATGGTCAACGTGGTCAAGGAACGACTTCCATTGGAAGAGTACTGTACGTGGAGAGGCTGACAGCTGGGTCCACGGCCATAACCCAGTTTTTTTGTGATTTGCCAAGTAAGTCGCTTTGTCAGGCCTGTTGGGCTGCAAATCTTTCAAGACGAGGAGAGCTTTCATTCGGCTGGCCGAGAAAATGGGCCATCAGTAATGAGAAATGGGTTGTACATTTTTAAAACACATCAAACCGGCAATTAGTTTAAATATCTTTTTTTCATTTCAAGATTTTAAACATTAATTTTTATGCGTGGAAAATTTGTTGGATTTTATATTGATATACATTTATTATTAAAATCAGTTTGAATGTGAGTCGAAATTTCAAGATTAAAAACAGTTCGGACCGCAACGAAATATGCAAAATTTCATATAATTTTTTAACTGTGGCCACAATATGGGCTGTAATGCTAACAAAAAGAATATGGGCTCCAAAAAAAACCTTAAAAATTAGCAAATGGGCTGTAAATTATTAGAAATAATGGCAGACGGGCTATATGCTGTTTTCCATGATTTGAGGCTTTCCTAAAAAAGGTTGACGACAAGCACCGATTGTTGGATGTCCATCCAACGGCCATCGTCTTGCTTCAATCTCTGCTCTTCTGCTCGGCCGCTCAAACAAGCGTTTGGGGACTGCTGCTCCCTCCTCCCATGACGGTTGTGCTGCCACGCAGCCTCACCGCCCCATCTGTACTCCCATCCTGGCCTAGCCATCCCTCTACTCACCCACACTGTTGTTATTCTCCGCGACGGCAGACGAACCAATAAACCCTCGTGACAGTCGTACTCCCCTCGCGTGGGAAACAAGCTGCAGAGTCTTCCCCGCCTCCGTGTCGCCCCTTCCTAGGCCTCGCCGTCGTCCACCGCCGTGGTGCTCTCGGCGTGGCGTGGTCAATGTGGTCAACGACCGACTTCCATCGGAAGAGTACTGTGCGTGGAGACGCTGACAGCTAGGTCCACGGCCGCAGCAAGGAAGTGCACTACAAAAAAAAGACACATCCGTGACATTTTGGGCCGAACGAAATTTTTTCTGTCATACATATGACACTTCTATGACGATAATTGTGAAAAAACCCGGTATCATCATAGATGTGGCGGGCTCCTACTTCTATGACAAAAAATCATGACAGAAAATGGGCTTTTCGTCCTGGGCGGGCCGGAGACGCAGCTGCATGACATTCTTTGGGTCGTCCATGACGGAAAAACCGTGGTAGAAGCGAGGGGGAGGAAAATTTTGGGGAGTTCCCGATTACGGTGGGAGGTCGGGGGCCGAGCGATGCGTGTTTCTCTTGTACACGTACGCGCGTGTGTGCGAGGCGTTGGCTCTAACTGAACCCGAGCGAGGCGTTGGGCTCTAACTGAACCCGAGCGATTGCACTGCAGGCTACGCGTTACTGAACCCGAGCGATCGATCGATGATCGTTAATCGAACCCGATCGAGCGATTCTTCGCTATCTGCTGCTAATCAAGCCGATCGATGTTGCCTCTGGGATGAGCAGTGAGTGTTGTGCGGGGGGTTGGATGAGCAGTGGCGGTGGCGTTGCCTCTGGATGAACAGGACCCGTGGTGTGTGGTGGAGGCTGGATGAATAGTAGGCGGTGGAGGGGTGCCCGTGGAGGGTGGATGAACAGGACCCGTGGTGTGGAGGGCTGGATGAGCAGTGAGACGGTGGAGGGTGCCCGTGGAGGGTGGTTTAACAGGACCCGTGGTGTGGAGGCTGGATGAGCAGTAGACGGTGGAGGGGTGGTTGAATAGTAGCCGGTGGAGTAACGCGCGGTGGAGGCTGGATGAATAGGAGCCTGTGGAGGCTGGAGGAGGTTGCTACGTCTTGAGCTTGCGTTGGTTTTCCCCGAAGAGGAGAGGATGATGCAGGAGAGTAGCGTAAGTATTTCCCTCAGATTTTGAGAACCAAGGTATCAATCCAGTAGGAGGCTACGCGCGAATCCCTCGTAACTACACAAAGCAAATAACTCCTTGCAACCAACGCGATAAGGGGTTGTCAATCCCTTCACGGTCACTTACGAGAGTGAGATCTGATAGAGATGATAAATAATATTTTTGGTATTTTTGGTATAAAGATGCAAAGTAAAATAAAAGGCAAAGTAAAAAAGCAAAGCAATAATAAAGCGTAGGAAGATTAATATGATGAGAATAGACCAGGGGGCCATAGATTTCACTAGTGGCTTCTCTCAAGAGAATAAGTTGTCGGCGTTCTGGGAACGGGGGTACCCAGACTTGCCTGCCTGCGGCTTGCGGCGTGGCTCAAGGGGTGGCCCAGCACGACCCATCTTCATCAGCACAAGCTCAAGACCCTCGCGAGGGGCCAAGCCTCGCGTGGCGGATGACAGGAAGCTTCCTCGGGCACGGCCTCGTCAGGCTGGCTCGCGAGGAGGCGGAGAGATCAAGGCGGGGTACCTCACGAGGTGCCCATGACGCAAGCCATGACGACCAAGGGCGCCAGGCGGGCGCCAGCCCGCGCAGTGTCCTCGTTTCCCCTTTGGTGCAAAAGGGGGCAAGCGCAGGCGAGAGCATCAAGCAAAGGCATCCGTTTCGGTGCAACAAGACCAAGACCGTCGCAACGGCAGGAAGGAAATCATCGTGGAGCCCAAGCCGGCGTCACCACCAGAGCCTTTGGCAGGCGAGGACCAACTTTAGTCAGGATAAGTGTACAAGATGTTCCCCTTCAAAATGGCCAATTGTTGGCGCCCTTCCCGCTCGATATTTGGGAAGAGGCCCAGGGCATTTACCTATAAATAGGACTAGCCACCCACAGGGTAGAGGCAGCTTGATCCGGCATCAAGAGATCAATCGCAGAGAGAGAGAGAGAAGCAACTGAACTCCCCCTAGCAGTTCATCGCACCAGCCAAGAACAGACTCTCGCGAGGCTGTTCTCCCCTGTATTGTTCATCATCACCCCAAGAGGCAATCCACCACACCACAAACTAGAGTAGGGTATTACACCACAATGGTGGCCCGAACTAGTATAAACCCTGTGTCTCTTGTGTTGTTCCTTCCATAGTTTAGATCCTAGCGAGGCGGCGAGGTGCAGGTAGGTAGGGGGCGAGATCTCCGCGCGCACCCCAGAGTTCAAACCTAGAGGGTCGGCCGGAACCCGAAATCCGACATTTGGCGCGCCCGGTAGGGGTGCGCTGAATTAAATCTTCCGCCGCCTGTTCTTCGCCGACCATCGCATCCATGCGGGACGCTTCGTCGAGCACGCGCCGAGCGCCTAGCCGCTCTCGTTACCCGCGTCGCCCAGACGGCCCCCGTCGGCGGCCGCCCGCTATTCCCGTCGCTTTGCCGTCAACACCGCCACCGGCCCGGCGGGAACGCAGCAAGCATCGCCCCAAAGCATCCGTCCATGAGGCGAGACGGCCGATTGCTACTCCTTCACTCGCCCAGCTGGTTCTTCGTCTCGCGCGCTCCGCGCATGGAGGCTCGAGCTGCGCCATCGCGTAAACGAGCTCTGCGCTACCGCCTGTCGACGCGTCTCACGAAGAGTGGCTCGACCGCGCCGCCGAGCTCCTCCGCGCCGCAGGCTCCCAGCGCCGCCCTTCTCGCTGCACCGCCCCGCCTTGCGCTGGTGATGAAGCTCGGGCGCCCAGCCGCCCCCTCAAGAAGGCGCCTGCCCCAAGGCGCGTGGCCTGGCGGAACCCACTCCGTCCGGCGCCAGCGCAGCAAGAGCAGAGCTGCCAAGAGGTCCCTCGCCCCCAAGAAGCTGCCTGAGTGCTCCCTGCACCGGCTCGTCACGACCACGCTCCTATTCCAGCACGCCAAGACCCCGCGCTGCTCCCAGCGGCAGCGCATGGGGACCCGCAAGACCAGTCTCTTCGTCACCAAAAGCCTCCCGTGGCCATAGCAGGCTGCCGCGCCTTCACCACCGAGCTGTGCAGCGTCGCGTGGCCCAGCAAGTTCAAGCCAGACCTGCCTCCTCGCTACGACGGCACGGCCGACCCTGCGGAGTTCCTCCAGCTCTACGAGCTGGATATCGAAGACGCCAATGGGGACGAGACGGTCATGGCGAACTGGTTTCCCATGGCACTCAAGGATGGAGCCCGCACTTGGCTCCTGAACCTGGCTCCTGGCACGATCTCCTCCACTGGGACGAGATGTGCACCCGCTTCATCACCAACTTCCAAGGTACTCGCGACCGGCCTCCTGCCGTGAGCGACATGCGCCGCATCAAGCAGCAGCCATGGGAGACCCTGCAAAAGTACATCCAGCGCTTCAACAACGCACGCCTCAAGATTCCCAAGGTGACCGAGGAGGCCATCATCTCTGCCTTCTCCGACGGTGTGCGTGACGTCAAGATGAAGGAGGAGCTGGCGATGCATGAAGATCTGTGCACATATTTGGAGCTGTTCAACTTGGCGACCAAGTGCGCCAGGGCTGAGGAAGGACGTCTTTCCCTCCTCGAGCTGCCAACCGCAGACCCAGAAGAGAAGAAGTCCTAGGCCAAGGACGTGAAGCGCAAGGGGGATGCCGTGCTCGCGGCAGAACCAGATACCAAGCGAGGCAGAGATCAGCCCGAGTCTTCCAAGGGCAGCCGGTACTGTGTGTACCACGACCTCCACACCCACAACACCAACGAATGTCAAGAGCTCCGAGCCGTGCGAGAAGGGAGAATCGGTCGACGCCCCGACCGCAACGATCGAGGCTAAGGCTGAGGAGGAGGAAGAAACGCATGACGCTGGGAAGACCGTGGCCCTCGCCAAGGGTGGCGCGACCAACCTCGTGAGGATCGCTGGCAGGATCAGCCTCGCGAGGGAGGCTGGAGGGATCAGCCTCGCGAGGATCGCCCGCAAGGAAACGCAGGCCTCCCTCCTCTGCCGCCGCAGCCAAGGAGAAATGAGGACCATCATCAGGACGAGGGGGCTGGGGGCTTCCAGGAGCCGCACGCGATCGCTTGCATCCTGGGTGGAGCTCAAGCCCCAGCCTCTCAACGCATCTTCAAGCAGTTTGCCCGCGAAGTGAATGCAGTCCTCCCCAGGCTCGAAGCCACACGCCCTCAAGCCCCAACCTCATGACGAGAGTTTGTGCTCCACGCCGCCATGCCTCCTAAGTCTTGGATCCGGCTTCCTCCCTCCTTCACCTTCGTGATGCCGCAGGGGGGATACCTGGAGCTCTGGTTGCAGCACGCCGGCTGCAGCACCCTCGCGACCGAAGCTGAGGTCGCGGTCGTCGCTCCTAGCGGCTGCGGCTTCCCAAGCATTTGACGGAGAAAAGGTCTCCAACAACATAGCAGAGTATGAGGGCTTGATAGCGGGCCTGAAGGCCACAGTTGCCCTAGGAGTGAAGCGCCTTACCATCAAGGGTGATTCACAGCTCCTCGTCAACTTCTCCAACAAGGTGTACGAGCCGAGGGATGAGCACATGGAAGCCAACCTCGCAGAGGTCCGCAGGATGGAGAAGCAGTTCTGGGGGCTGGAGTTGCAGCATGTGCCCCGTGGCACCAATCAAGAGGCCGACGACATTGCCAAACGGGCATCCAGGCGGCTACCTCAGGAGCCTGGCGTCTTCAAAGAGCGGCTCTTCAAGCCCTCGGCTACGCCATCACTGTCAAGCACGGTGCAGCCTCGGGAGGAGCTTCCCCAGCCACCAGCCTCAGGAGCCCCGGTTTGTGGCCCGGCCTCAGGAGCGTGCCTGCTATTAACGCTGGAGCCTCAGGAGGGGTGCTGGATCACAGAGCTCCGGAGCTACCTGACGCAAGGGACCTTGCCGGAGAAGGAGGAAGAAGTAGAGCGTGTGGCGCGGCAAGCCACATCATACTGCATTAGGGATGGAGAGCTCTACCGGAAGCGACCAAATGATGTGTCCCTACGCTGCATCTCCAGGGAGCAAGGGAAGGAACTGCTGGCAGATATACACGGTGGGGACTGTGGGCATCATTCATCATCGTGGATCCTCGTTGGCAAGGCATTCCGCCGCGGGTTTTATTGGCCCACTGCGCTCAATGACGCCGTCGAACTGGTGAAGGCTTGCGAGGCCTGCCAATTCCATGCCAAGCAGATCCATCAGCCGGCGGAAGGTCTGCAAACTATACCCCTCTCGTGGCCATTCGCAACTGGGGCTGGATATCTGGGCCCGTTCCTCAGCGCCGAGGCTACCGCTACCTCTACGTCGCCGTGTACAAGTTCACCAAGTGGGCTAAACTGGAAGCCGTCCGCACCATCCCCGCAGGTTCTGCGGTCAAGTTCATCAAGGGCATCTTGAGCCGGTTCGGGGTGACGAACCGCATCATCACCGACAACAGTTCGCAATTCACCAGTAACCTCTTCAAAACATATTGCGCTAACCTTGGAACGCAGATATGCTACGCCTCGGTAGCACACCCGCGGAGCAACGGTCAGGCCGAGCGGGCCAATGCAGAGGTCCTGAGGGGCCTCAAAACCAGGACATTCAAGAAGAAGTTGGAGGCCTGCAGCAGAGGCTGGTACGATGAGCTTCAGTCCATATTATGGTCCATCCGCACAACCGCGACCAAGCCGACTGGCGAGACCCCGTTCTTCCTGGTCTATGGAGCTGAAGCAGTCCTCCCTCACGAGGTCAGACGTTGTTCCGCACGGGTCCTGGCGTTCGACGAGGCGTAGCAGGACGCCATGCGGGGGACGGACCTCGTGCTGGGGGAGGAGCATCGTCGGGAAGCCGTGCTACGAGCGGCAAGATACCAACAAGCGCTGCGGTGATACCACTGCCGCAACATCCGCCCCAGGACACTCGAGGTAGGGGACCTCGTGCTCAGGCGGGTTCTCTCCAGGGAAGGGCTACATAAGCTATCTCCCATGTGGGAGGGCCCGTTCAAGGTTGTTCATGTTTCCTGGCCCGGCTCCACGCGCTTGGAGACTCAGGAGGGGGTGCCCGTCCAGAACGCGTGGAACATCCAGCACCTCCGGAGGTTTTACCCCTAAAAAGGCCCAGAGCCTGTGAAGAAGGCGAATGCCTCTGAAGCTGTTGCGTTTTGGAAAAGGCCCAGAGCCTGTGAAGAAGGCGAATGCCTGTGAAGCTGTTGCGTTTTGGAAAAGGCCCAGAGCCTGTGAAGAAGGCGAATGCCTATGAAGCTGTTGCGTTTTGGAAAAGGCCCGGAGCCTGTGAAGAAGGCAAATGCCTATGAAGTTTATCTGCCTGAAAAAGGCCCGGTGCCTGTGAAGAAGGCAAACGCCTGTGAAGTTTATCTTTCTGAGAAAGGCCCGGAGCCTGTGAAGAAGGCCAATGCCTGTGAAACTCGCCGCCCGTGACACTCTCACATAATAATGAGTTGGGGCTGTACATGCCCCGGAGTCTCAGGAGCGCCGACCTCAGGCTCTGGGGCTCCCTCCCACGCCCAGTGGCAGCACTTAGCTCCGCGCTGGTGAGAAGACGTCGAAGACTAGATTAGGTGCCTGACGCGGCTTTTCTCATTTGCTTTCTGCAGTTGGCTTATTCTTTCCCATTCGAGGTTTTATCGAAGTTGTTGCCGTCTTTGGCTTGTGACTCTTTGCCTTTTCGCTCTCACGCCTCGATTTCTCTCGCGCAAGTCTCGCGAGGGAGCAGCGCGGGCACCCTCGCGAGTGTTTTCTGCCCTTATTGTTTGAGGCTTCCCTACCCGGGTCCACTACAGGAGCACCCCTCCAGTCCGTGCCCCACGGGCACCGTGACACGAACATAGGACCTGGGTCGGTCGCCTCCGCAGCTGAGGCCAGGAGCTACCTCTCCAGACTAACCTTCGCAGGACATGAAGCATTCAACGAGGCCTCGGCCTCGGGAAGCAGAGGCCACGACAGACCCCCCCCCCCGAGCTAAGTAATTTCTACGCACAGGCGTGTGGCACAAAGGCATAATACCGAAATAGCGGAAACAGTACGATAATTAACAACAATAGTCCAAGCACGGCCCCGTGGGGCCCTACACTACTGTCTCCTTGCGCAGAAAAGAAAAAGAACAAAACAGCGCGACTCTCCGACACCAACTCGCTGGGAGACTCGAATCGCCTCCGAGCTCGGGCGAACTCCTCTCGCTTCACCGAGGCGCGACGGTAGGCAGACCCGCTACCTCCTCCGGTAGCGGGCGCGGCGGCGCGGAAGCTGATCGCGGCCACCGCTGGAGGAGCCGCTGCCCGAAGAAGAGTCGTTAAAGCTCGATGAACCCCGAGCGCCACCAACCACGTGCGCGCTGTCGTCTTCATCATCGCTGGGGCTGGGCCCACGGCCGCGGTCGTCGTTCTCAGGGCAGCACCCATCGCGGCGACCTCTTCCCCGAACACCCTCACGTAGAGGGTGGCATCGCCGTCGAACTTGAAGTGCAGGGTGCACCGCCGGCTCAGACCGCGCGCGCGGGCAAACGTTTGCCAGCCGCGGGTCAGGGCCATGCTCCCGGCTGCAGAGACCTCCAGCGAAGCCCAGGAGGCCCGGCTGCAGCAACCATCCGCCTGAAGCCAAAGGCCGCCCGGGGCACCGGCCGGAAGCTCGCCTAGGAGGGAGCGAGGAAGCTGAAGCCGGGTACTGGTTGGCTCCGCCGACCACACAACAAACTCCGGCAGCACCTCTACCGAGTGGAAGCGCGGCCTAGGGGGGTCGCGCGGCCGTAGCGCGCACCCCAGCAACGGCCTGCCGCCCGTCACCGCGCGGGAGATCACCTCCACGGCCGCAAGGAGCCACTATGGGAGCCACAGGGTGCTTGCGAGGACGGCCTCGACCGCGCTTGGGCAGGGGAGAGTCAGGCTCCACCTGGCGGGTCTTTCCTTTCTCCGCAGCCGAGAACCTCTTTGTCGGAGCCATGAAGAAGAAGGGGAAGCAAGAGGGGACGGACTGGAAGGGCAGGCGCCGTCCCGTACTTATAGCCGGGGAAGGCCAACCGCCGGCCTCCACGATCGCAGGTAGTCATGACCCGCTTTGCCTTCAGGGACTTGTCAATTCGTGCAGCTGCCGAGGCGTCGTGGGGGAGCGGGGCCGCCCACGTCCAATCAACCGCCACGCGGAGCACAAGGCCGCAGGCTGTTAGGGCCCGCGGCGCTTCGCACTTGCCCCTTCGCTTCTCTGCTCAGCCAAGTCCGGGCGCGCCTTGGGCCCGGGGGCTACTGTCGGCGTTCTGGGAACGGGTACCCAGACTTGCACGCTGCGGCTGCGGCATGGCTCAAGGGGTGGCCCAAGACGGCCCATCTTCATCAAGCACAAGCTCAAGACCCTCGCGAGGGGCCAAGCCTCATGGGCGGACGACAGAAGCTTCCTCGGGCCTCGCCTCGTCGGGCTGGCGAGCGAGGCGGAGGGATCAAGGCGGGTACCTCACGAGGTGCCCATGACGCAAGCCATGACGACCAAGGGCACCATGCGGGCGCCAGCCAGCAAGAGTATCCTCATTTCCCTTTGGTTCAAAGGGGCAAGCATAAGGCGAGCATCAAGCAAAGGCGTCCGCTTTGGTGCAACAAGACCAAGACCGCCGCAACGGCAGGAAGGAAGTCATCGTGGAGCCCAAGCCGGCGTTACCACCAGAGCCTTTGGCAGGCGAGGACCAACTTTAGTCAGGATAAGTGTACTAGATGTTCCCCTTCAAAATGGCCAATTGTTGGCGCCCTTCCCGCTCGATATTTGGGAAGAGGCCCAGGGCCTTTGCCTATAAATAGGACTAGCCACCCACAGGGTAGAGGCAGCTTGATCCGGCATCAAGAGATCAACCGCAGAGAGAGAGAAGCGACTGAACTCCCCCTAGCAGTTCATCGCACCAGCCAAGAACAGACCCTCGCGAGGCTGTTCTCCCCTGTATTGTTCATCATTAGCCCAAGAGGCAATCCACCACACCACAAACTAGATTAGGGTATTACACCACAATGGTGGCCCGAACTAGTATAAACCCTGTGTCTCTTGTGTTGTTCCTTTCGTAGTTTAGATCCTAGCGAGGCGGCGAGGTGCAGGTAGGTAGGGGGCGAGATGTCCGCGCGCACCCCTGAGTTCGAACCTAGAGGGTCTGCCGGAACCCGAAATCCGACATAAGTATTTTACAGTGGGTGAACGATTTACTGTTGAGAAATTGGCAGAATTGAGCATAGTTATGAGAGTATCTAGGTATGATCATGTATATAGGCATCACGTCCGAAACAAGTAGACCGACTCCTGCCTGCATCTACTACTATTACTCCACTCATCGACCGCTATCTAGCATGCATCTAGAGTATTAAGTTAATGAAAACAGAGTAACGCCTTAAGCAAGATGACATGATGTAGAGGGATAAATTCATGCAATATGATAAAAACCCCATCTTGTTATCCTCGATGGCAACAATACAATACGTGCCTTACTACCCCTACTGTCACTGGGAAAGGACACCGCAAGATTGAACCCAAAGCTAAGCACTTCTCCCATTGCAAGAACTACCAATCTAGTTGGCCAAACCAAACGGATAATTCGAAGAGACTTGCAAAGATAACCAATCATACATAAAAGAATTCAGAGAAGATTCAGATATTGCTCATAGATAATCTTGATCATAAACCCACAATTCATCAGTCTCAACAAACACACCGCAAAAAGAAGATTACATCGAATAGATCTCCACGAGAGAGGGGGAGAACATTGTATTGAGATCCAAAAGAGAGAAGAAGCCATCTAGCTACTAACTATGGACCCAAGGTCTGAAGTAAACTACTCACACTTCATCGGAGAGGCTATGATGATGATGTAGAAGCCCTCCGTGGTGGATTCCCCTTCCGTGAGCTCGGAACAGGCCCCAAGATGGGATCTCGTGGATACAGGAAGTTGCGGCGGTGGAATTAGGTTTTGGCCCGTATCTGATCTGTTGGGAGTGCGAGGTATATATAGGAGGAAGGAGTGCGTCGGTGGAGCTTGGCGGGCCCACGAGGTAGGGGCGCACTGGGGCGCCCTCCACCGTGGCCGCCTCCATCCTTTCTTGACCGAGGTCCAAGTCTCTGGATCATATCTCGATGAGAAAATCACGTCCCGGAGGTTTCATTCCGTTTGGACTCTGTTTGATATTCCGTTTCTTGAAACACTAAAATAGGCAAAAATCAACAAATCAGGCTGGGCCTCTTGTTAATAGGTTAGTCCCAAAAGTAATATAAAAGTGGAAAATAAAGCCCAATATGGTCCAAAATAGTAGATAATATAGCATGGAGCAATAAAAATTATAGATACATTGGAGGCGATCGAGGTCGGCGGTAGCAGTGGAGGCCGGAGGAGGTCGCCAGTGGAGAAGAACAATATCCCGTGGAGTCCCGTTTTGTGGTACGCCACACCCCTCCCGATGAACAGGACCGCCGTTTCGACCGTAGGAGGTCCGTTTCATCCATTTTGCGGTACGCCACACCCCTCCCGATCAACAGGACCCCTGTTTCGACCGTAGGAGGTCCGTTTCGTCCGTTTTACGGTACGCCACACCCCTCCCGATCGACAGGACCCCCGTTTCAACCATAGGAGGTATGTTTCCTCCGTTTTGCGGAACGCCAGACCCCTCTCGATGAACAGGATCCCGTTTCGAACGTGGCCGGTCGAACACAAGGCCGTTTCCTCCGTTGTGCGATACGTCAGCCTCGTTTCCATCGCTGTTCCGCCCAAGCCCTCCCAATGAACACGGCGCATTCCGTTGCCTCCCCATGAACACGACGCATTCCGTTGCCTCCCCATGAACACGACGACGACGCTGTTTCTCCATTCCGACCCAGCCATGTCAACGAGCCCTCACCGACGATGCGCGAGTAGGCGTTGAGACCCGCCCAGTATGTACACATACGTGGCGTATTTTCTTTCTTGCACCACGGCGCTATGCGACGCGTGTACCGCTACGTGTGCGCCTCTACTACGACACGCGCGCGCCTCTACATCCACCAGTATATATGTACCTACACGTTCGCGACCAGAATGACAACGCTACGTACGCTTCGACCAGGTGGGTCCCGACTGTCAGCTTGCCTGCGAAGATGTAGCTGGTGGGTCCCAGCAGTCAGGGGGCGAATCATTTCTTTTTACCCGGACGCACTTCCTTGCGTGCGAAGATGTAGCTGGTGGGTCCCAGCAGTCAGGGGCAAATGTTTTTCACGAAATACGATGGCCCGTCCGGTGGGTCCTCATTGTCGGTGGAGGAATAATTATTTTGCACGTAATAAGGAGGCACTTCCTTGCTGCGCCCGTGGACCCGGCTGTCAGCCTCTCCCGTCTGATCCACGTCGATGGAAGTCTTTTCTTGACCACGTTGACCAAGCCGCGCCGAGAGCACCGATGGCGATGCGACGGCTTGGCCTAGGAAAGGGACGACGGGAGTCGGGAAGATCGGCGATGGAAGCCAGCGGAGAGGAGTACGAGGATTCACTGGTTCGACTGCGGTGTGAGGCTGCAGTCGCCGCAGGGCCTGGCCAGCGGTGGGAATAGTAGGGGGCGGTGAGGCCTCCGCGGCAGCACAACCGGCGCTGCTTTGGGCGGCTAGAGCAAGAAGACCAGAGGTTGAAGAAGCACTACGGCCATTGGATGGACATCGTATGATCACTGGAGCTGGAATCGTTCAGATTGACTAAAGTTGACAAAGGCCCCCATCCCAGTCTTCGAAACACTGAAATAGGCAAAAAACAACAAATCTGGGCTGGGCCTCCTGTTAATAGGTTAGTCCCAAAAGTAATATAAAAGTGGAAAATAAAGCCCAATATGGTCCAAAACAGTAGATAATATAGCATGGAGCAATCAAAATTATAGATACGTTGGAGACGATCGGGCATCCCCAAGGTTAATTCCTGCTCTTTCTTCAAGAGGTAAATGATAAAAGAGAATTATTGATGCGGAGTGCTACTTGGCATAATTTCAATGTAACTCTTCTTAATTGTGGTATGAATATTCAGATCCGAAAGATTCAAGACAAAAGTTCATATTGACATAAAAATAATAATACTTTAAGCATACTAACTAAGCAATTATGTCTTCTCAGAATAACATGGCCAAAGAAAGTTCATCCCTACAAAATCATATGGTTTAGTCATGCTCCATTTTCGTCACACAAGAATGATCTCATCATGCACAACCCCAATGACAAGCCAAGAAATTGTTTCATACTTTAGTAATCTCAAACTTATAAACCTTCACGCAATACATGAGCGCGAGCCATGGACATAGCACTATTAGTGGAATATAATATGACGATGGGGGTTATGTGGAGAAGAAAAAAGGAGGAAGTCTCACATCAACGAGGCTAATCAATGGGCTATGGAGATGCCCATCGATTGATGTTAATGCAAGGAGTAGGGATTGCCATGCAACGGATGCACTAGAGCTATAAATGTATGAAAGCTCAACAAAATGCAACTAAGTGGGTGTGCATCCAACTTGCTTGCTCATGAAGACCTAGGGCACTTGAGGAGGCCCATTGTTGGAATATACAAGCCAAGTTCTATAATGAAGAATTCCCAGTAGTATATGAAAATGACAAAATGAGAGACTCTCTATCATGAAGATTATGGTGCTACTTTGAAGCACAAGTGTGGTAAAAGGATAGTAACATTGTCCCTTCTCTCTTTTCTCTCATTTTTATTTGGGCCTTTTATCTTTTTTATGGTCTCTTTTCTTTTCTTTTTTTTACCTCACTTGGGACAATGCTCTAGAAAATGATGATCATCACACTTCTATTTATTTACAACTCAATGATTACAACTCAATACTAGAACAAGGTATGACTCTATATGAATGCCTCCGGTGGTATACCGGGATATGCAATGAACCAAAAGTGACATGTATGAAATAATTATGAGCGGTGGCTTTGCCACAAATACTATGTCAACTACATGATCATGCTAAGCATTATGACAATGATAATATGTCATGATGAACGGAATGGTGGAAAGTTGCATGGCAATATATCTCGGAATGGCTATGGAAATGCCATAATAGGTAGGTATGGTGGCTGTTTTGAGGAAGATATAAGGAGGTTTATGTTTGAAAGAGCGAATCATATCACGGGGTTTGGATGCACCGGCGAAGTTTGCACCAACTCTCAATGTGAGAAAGGGCAATGCACGGTACCGAAGAGGCTAGCAATGATGGAAGGGTGAGAGTGCGTATAATCCATGGACTCAACATTAGTCATAAAGAACTCATATACTTATTGAAAAAATCTACAAGCCATCAAAAACCAAAGCACTACGCGCATGCTCCTACGGGGATAGATTGGTAGGAAAAGACCATCGCTCGTCCCCGACCGCCACTCATAAGGAAGACAATCAAAGAACACCTCATGTTTCAAATTTGTTACATAACGTTTACCATACGTGCATGCTACGGGACTTGCAAACTTCAACACAAGTATTTCTCAATTTCACAACTACTCAACTAGCATGACTCTGATATTATTACCTCCATATCTCAAAACAATCATCAAGCATCAAACTTTTCTTAGTATTCAACGCACTCAAAAGAAAGTTTTACAAATCTTGAATACCAAGCATATTATTATTATTAAGCAAATTACCATGCTATTTAAGACTCTCAAAATAATCTAAGTGAAGCACGAGATATCAAAGGTTTCTATAAAACAAATCCACCACCGTGCTCTAAAAGATATAAGTGAAGCACATAGAGTATTCTATCAAATTCCAAAACATGTATGGCTCTCTCAAAAGGTGTGTACAGCAAGGATGATTTTGGTAAACTAACAAGGAAATACGCAAATAATACAAGGCGCTCCAAGCAAAACACATATCATGTGGTGAATAAAAATATAGCTCCAAGTAAAGTTCTTGATGGAAGTGGATTAAAGAGGGATGCCTTCCGGGGCATCCCCAAGCTTTGAATTTTTGGTGTCCTTAGATTATCTTGGGGGTGCAATGGGCATGCCCAAGCTTAGGCTCTTGCCACTCCTTGTTCCATAATCCATCAAAAGATTTCACCCAAAACTTGAAAACTTCACAACACAAAACTCAACAGAAATCTCATGAGCTCCGTTAGCGAAAGAAAACAAAAGACCACTTCAAGGTACTGTAATGAACTCATTCTTTATTTATATTGGTGTTAAACCTACTGTATTCCAACTTATCTATGGTTTATAAACTATTTTACTAGCAATAGATTCATCAAAATAAGCAAACAACACACGAAAAACAGAATCTATCAAAAACAGAACAGTCTGTAGTAATCTGTAACTAACGCAAACTTATGGAACTCCAAACATTCAGCAAAAATAGGAAGACCTAGGCATTTTGTTTATTGATCAGCAGAAATTGGTATCACTATTTTATCATGTTCTGGTGATTTTTAACAATTGTTTTCGTGAATAGAAAGTTTCTGTAAACTACAGCAAGATTAAATAACTATCATCCAAGAAGATCCTATAGGTTTAACTTGGCACAAACACTAATTAAAACATAAAACCACATGAAAACAGAAGGTAGATGGATTATTTATTCCTAAACAGAAACAAAAACAAAAACTAAAAATAAAATTGGGTTGCCTCCCAACAAGCGCTATCGTTTAACGCCCCTAGCTAGGCATTGATAATTCTAACGATGCTCACATGAAAGATAAGAATCGAAGCGCAAAGAGAGCATCATGAAACACATGACAAACACATCTAATTCTAACATACTTCCTATGCATAGGCATATTACAGGCAAACAAATTGTTATAGCAAGCAAAAACTAGCATATGCAAGGAAGCGGAGAGAAACAATAGCAATCTCAACATAACGAGAGGTAATTCATTATCATGAAAATCTCTACGACCATGTTTTCCTCTCTCATAATAATTACATGTGGGATCATAAGAAAATTCAACAAAATAGCTATCACATAGAATATTTTCAACACGATCCACATGCATGCAAAGTTGACACTCTTCCAAAATAGTGGGATTATCATTAACTAAAGTCATGACCTCTCCAAACCCACTTTTACCAAAAACTTCATAAGATTGATCAAAATCCAAATATGTGGGATCTAAAGTGTCCTCTTCCAAACCCACTTTCAATATTATTGCAAACACTATTATCAATCTCATATTCATCATGGGGCTTAAATAAATTTTCAAGATCAAAAGAAGAATCACCCCAATCATGATCATTGCAACAAGTAGTAGACATAGCAAAACTAGCATCCCCAAGCTTAGGGTTTTTCATATTATTAGCACAATTGACATCAAGAGATTTTATAGTAATATCATTGCAATCGTGCTTTTCATCGAAGGAACTAACAAGTATGGGTGCAATAGCAGCGATCTCATGTTTAACATAAGGGACTATAGCAAATTCATCTTCATAAATATTGGCATCATGGCCACAAGAGTAGGAACCATCATGTTTATCAAGGATATTTCAACAAAATCATCGGAATCATCATTATCTATAGATTCATGCATATCATTATTTTCTTCCAAGCAACGGTCATTCTTTTAATAAATTCTTGGACATAGACATTATGAGCAAGGTTTTCATTGCAATATTTAAATATGACGGAATTTTCAGATTTGTTGAGAGTAAAATCATACTTTTCAATCGAAGAAGCAACTTCATGAGCACCCTTAAAAACAACAAATTCTTCAAATTGTTCGATATCATAGTAACTATAAACACCCCTTGCATAAGAAGATAAGATTTCATTATCATTGAACTCACATAGGTAGGGAAGGTGTTTTTAGGGTTCTTAGAGCAACAAGTGAAATCACACATTTCACAAAGATTCCAAGCATAGCATAGCAAACTATTTATATGATACCATAAGAGCTTCCCTTTTTCAGACAAACGATGACGCACAAAATGAGCATGCTCATCTAAAGATTTCCCATCAACTAGGCTAGTTGGGGTTTCACCACGAGCGCATAAGGATCGAAGATGATCCAAGTAGAATACTTTAAGTGGATTCATATTAATAGATTTTTAGCAAGCAAAGATGCAAGCAAATAGAAGCCACGTGGAAACACAAACAAAGATACATACGGAAAGAAGGCGAACGAAAAAGAGAGGGCGAATAAAACGGCAAGGGTGAAGTGGGTGAGAGGGAAACGAGAGGCAAATGGAAAATAATGTAATGCGGGAGATAAGGGATTGTGATGGGTACTTGGTATGTTGACTTTTGTGTAGACTCCCCGGCAACGGCGCCAGAAATGGCTCGTTGTCGGGAGTCCAAATCTTGACTTGACCTTGCGTAAGCCTCCCCGACAACGGCGCCAGAAATCCTTCTTGCTACGTCTTGAGCTTGCATTGGTTTTCCCCGAAGAGGAGAGGATGATGCAGCAGAGTAGCGTAAGTATTTCCCTCAGTTTTCGAGAACCAAGTTATCAATCCAGTAGGAGGCTACGCGCGAGTCCCTCGTACCTGCACAAAGCAAATAACTCCTCGCAACCAACGCGATAAGGGGTTGTCAATCCCTTCACGGTCACTTACGAGAGTGAGATCTGATAGAGATGATAAATAATATTTTTGATATTTTTGGTATAAAGATGCAAAGTAAAATAAAAGGCAAAGTAAAAAAGCAAAGCAATAATAAAGCGTGGGAAGATTAATATGATGAGAATAGACCGGGGCCATAGATTTCACTAGTGGCTTCTCTCAAGAGCATAAGTATTTTACGGTGGGTGAGCAATTACTGTTGAGCAATTGATGAATTGAGCATAGTTATGAGAGTATCTAGGTATGATCATGTATATAGGCATCACGTCCAAACAAGTAGACCGACTCTGCCTGCATCTACTACTATTACTCCACTCATCGACCGCTATCCGGCATACATCTAGAATATTAAGTTAATGAAAACAGAGTAATGCCTTAAGCAAGATGACATGATGTAGAGGATAAATTCATGCAATATGATAAAAATACCATCTTGTTATCCTCGATGGCAACAATACAATCGTGCCTTGCTGCCCCTCATCCTTTGGGAAAGGACACCGCAAGATTGAACCCAAAGCTAAGCACTTCTCCCATTGCAAGAACTACCAATCTAGTTGGCCAAACCAAGCGGATAATTGAAGAGACTTGCAAAGATAACCAATCATACATAAAAGAATTCAGAGAAGATTCAAATATTGCTCATAGATAATCTTGATCATAAACCCACAATTCATCGGTCTCAACAAACACACTGCAAAAAGAAGATTACATCGAATAGATCTCCACGAGAGAGGGGGAGAACATTGTATTGAGATCCAAAAAGAGAGAAGAAGCCATCTAGCTACTAACTATGGACCCGAAGGTCTGAAGTAAACTACTCACACTTCATTGGAGAGGCTATGATGATGATGTAGAAGCCCTCCATGGTGGATTCCCCTTCCGGCGGAGCTCCGGAATAGGCCCCAAGATGGGATCTCCTGGATACAGGAAGTTGCGGCGGTGGAATTAGGTTTTTGGCTCCGTATCTGATCTGTTGGGGGTACGTAGGTATATATAGGAGGAAGGAGTACATCGGTGGAGCTTCGGGGGGCCCACGAGGCAGGGGGCGCGCCCTAGGGGGGGGGGCGCCCTCCACCCTCGTGGCCGCCTCCCTCCTTTCTTGACCGAGGGTCCAAGTCTCCTGGATCACATCTGATGAGAAAATCACGTTCTCGAAGGTTTCATTCCGTTTGGACTCCGTTTGATATTCCGTTTCTTCGAAACACTAAAATAGGCAAAAAAACAGCAAATCTGGGCTGGGCCTCCTGTTAACAGGTTAGTCCCAAAAGTAATATAAAAGTGGCAAAATAAAGCCCAATATGGTCCAAAACAGTAGATAATATAGCATGGAGCAATAAAAAAATTATAGATACGTTGGAGACGTATCAGAGGTCGACGGTAGCCCATGGAGGCTGGAGGAGGTCGCCGGTGGAGATGAACAGTATCCGGTGGAGTCCCGTTTTGCGGTACACCACACCCCTCCCGATGAACAGGACCGCCATTTTGACCGTAGGAGGTCCGTTTCATCCGTTTTGCGGTATGCCACACCCCTCCCGATCAACAAGACCCCCGTTTCGACCGTAGGAGGTCCGTTTCGTCCATTTTATGGTACGCCACACCCCTCCCGATCAACAGGACCCCCGTTTCAACCATAGGAGGTCTGTTTCCTCCATTTTGCGGTACGCCAGACCCCTCCCGATGAACAGGATCCCATTTCGAACATGGCCGGTCGAACACAAGGCCGTTTCCTCCATTGTGCGGTACGCCAGGCCTCGTTTCCATCGCCTGTTCCATCCAACCCTCCCGATGAACACGACCAAGCATTCCGTTCCGACCCTACCAGTTGGCTCCCACGCGGTCCGTTGCCTCCCGATGAACACAACGCATTCCATTGCCTCCCCATGAACAAGACTCTTTCCGTTGCCTCCCCATGAACGCGACGACGACGCTGTTTCTCCGTTACGACCCAGCCATGTCAGCGAGCCCTCGCCAGTGCGTATGCGCGCGAGTAGGCGTTGAGACCCGCCGTATGTACACATACGTTGCCGTATTTTCTTTCTTGCACCCTGGCCGCTGTACGTACGTGTACATGCTACGTGTGCGCCTCTACTACGACACGTGCGTGCCTCTACATCCACTAGTATATATGTACGTACACGTTCGCGACCAGAATGACAACGCTACGTACGCTTCGACCAGGTGGGTCCCGACTGTTAGCTTGCCTATGAAGATGTAGCTGGTGGGTCCCAGCAGTCAGTGGGCGAATCGTTTTTTTTTGCCCGGACGCACTTCCTTGCGTGCGAAGATGTAGCTGGTGGGTCCCAGCAGTCAGGGGCAAAAGTTTTTTTCACGAAATACGGTGGCCCGTCCGGTGGGTCCCCGCTGTCAGGTGGAGGAATAATTATTTTGGACGTAATAAGGAGGCACTTCCTTGTTGCGGCCGTGGACCCAGCTGTCAGCCTCTCCATGTACAGTCCACGTCCGATGGAAGTCTTTCCTTGACCACGTTGACCACGCGCGCCGAGAGCACTAGGGCGGTGGACGACGGCGAGGCCTAGGAAGGGGACGACGGGTGCCGGGGCGATGGAAGCCCGCGGAGAGGAGTACGAGGTTCTTTGGTTCGGCTGCGGTATGAGGCTGCGATCGCCGCAGGCCTGGCCAGCGGTGGGAATAGTAAAGGCGATGAGGCCTCGCGGCAAGACAACCGCCACGGGAGGCAGGAGCATGCGGCACGACCGGCGCTGCTTTGGGCGGCTAGAGCAAGAAGACCAGAGGTTGAAGAAGCACTACGGCCATTGGATGGACATCGACGATCCTTTGGAGCTAGAATCGTTCATATTGACTAAAGTTGACAAAGGCCCCGTCGATCAACTTAGTTGGCCCTAAGTCAGCCTCCACAATGGTGGGTCCCGGCTAGCAGGGGAGTATTCATTTTTGTGCGTAATAAGGAGGCACTTCCGGTGGGTCCGAGTGACAATGGGGAACGTTTGTTTATGAAATATCTTGCACGTCCGGTGGGTCCCAGCAGTCAGGGGGGAAACGTTTTTTTCATGAAATAAGGTGGCCGTCCGGTGGGTCCCTGCTGTCAGGTGGAGGAATAATTATTTTGCGCATAATAAGGAGGCACTTCCTTGCGGCCGCCTGGACCCAGCTGTCAGCCTCTCCACGTACAGTACTCTTCCGATGGCCTACATAGTGGAAGGCCTAATACTCTGTAAAGCTTCTCGGTCATTCCTTCTGTAATGTAGAGCAAACAGTGACTGCTTCTTTCTACAAAGTGGAACGACCAACTGGACCCAGTAATGCAGCAGTTTGCCTTGGACACATTGGCTCCTTTTGTGCAGTTCAACTAAAATCGAAGTCGGAATAAAACCGAGCTTTAATTTTGATATCCTGTAAGCAACAAAAGGTATAAGGAAACAATTCTTGAGAAATAGCGGTTGATGACTTGTACTCCCGGAAGAAAAACATCTCTTGATCTACCTTATCTTAATGGGAAACAAAGCAGGAGAGTAGCAATTATCAATCGGTGTGATTCATTCATATTAATCGAGACATTATCTTAACAATGCCTTGTTTCAACATGTATAAAGAATGAAAAAGTAGAAAAGTATCATTCCTAAAACAATGCGATTGATTCATTTTAACAAAGACATTATCTTAACAATACCTTGGTTAAACATGTAGAAAGAACTACAAAGCAGGATAGTACCATTTGTAAAACACTGTAAGTCTATAACTGATATATAATAACAGAGACATTATCTGAACAATACATTTCTTAAACATGTACTCTGGCCGATCCCTAACTGAAATGGTACTCCTGCCGATCCCTAACAAGTGTTTGCAGTTTTGAACTAAGATTCGGTAGTTAATTACGAGGAAGGTCGATATCGACCTTTCAAGACCAAGATTTGAAACAACTCGTGAGGAAGATCTCAAAGAGATCTCAACACATATATAAATCGGTCTCATTTTGTGCAGTTCCACCAAAATTAAGCGAAGCAAAATGTCGCAATAGCAACAAGTTGAATAGATATCCCTGTTTTAACAGAGGCAAAAAGGAATCAATTACTAGCCAATAAATGAGGATGAAACATGCGCCACAAAATGGTAATCCCGCCAATCCCTAACAAGTGTTGCAGTTTTGAAATAAGATTCAAGAGTTAATTCGAGAGTGGCATTGCTTAATTTTACCAATGACATTAGATTAACAAAAGCATAAATAGTTCCAGGGAGAGTGGGCTAACAACAACATGTCCTTCCATCTACTTATAAAGGGGTGATGCAGAGTTTGTTGTAACAAAGCAACAAGCATAATGTCCAGGTTGGTCCCATTTTGTTCACTACTTAATGGGAAAAGACAGCAATACAATAGCTTCAATTCAACATTTATTTAAAACGGTACCAATACAAGTAGCACAACATCTCAAAGCACCTTTGCACAATCATGTGGATGAAGGATCTTGACCTTTCATGAGACGGACAAAGATAAAATACGAATTTGCCAACACGAATAGGAAATCCAATCTCGTTTTGTGCAGTTGCACTGAAATCAAGCAAAGTGTTTCGCGTAGCGAAGCAAAATGTCGCAATAGCAACAAGTTGAATAGATATCCCTGTTTAAGCAGAGGCAAAAAGGAATCAATTCTGGCTAATAAAGGAGGATGAAACATGCGCCACAAAATGGTAATCTCGCCAACCCTAACAAGTGTTGCAGTTTTGAAATAAGATTCAGAGTTAATTCGAGAGTGGCACCAATTCGGCTTATAAAGGGGTGATGCTGAATTTGTTGTAAGAAAGCAACAAGCATCATGTGCAGGTTGGTCCCATTTTGTTCACAACTTAATGGGAAAAGACAGCAATACAATAGCTTCAATTCAACATTTATTTAAAAGAATACCAAAACAAGTAGCACAACATATCAAAGCACATTGCACATCATGTGGTTGAGACCAAGATTTGAAACAACTCACCACGAAGACTGGAAACAAATCTCGATCTCCTTTTGTGTAGTTCCACCAAAATTAAGCAAAGTCACCGGTGTGACATTCAAGTTGAACTGCACAAAACACTCTTAAAACATAAGTGTTTCGAGTAGCGAAGCAAAATGTCGCAATAGCAACAAGTTGAATCGATACCCCTGTTTTAACAGAGGCAAAAAGGAAACAATTACTTGCCGATAAAGGAGGATGAAACAAACGGTGACAGAAAGAAGCATCTAACTTATCTTGGATGGAAAACAAAGTAGGACAGTAGCATTTCTAAAACGGGTGCATTGATTCATATTAACAGAGACATTCTCTTGAAACAACGTTCGTTAAAAAATGTAATTTACTTTTAACAGTGGCATTGCTTCAATTTTCCGGCGGCATTCTTAGATTAACAACAGCAAAATAGCTGTATGGGACATGCCAGCACCATGTGCCTCCACATATATAAATGGGTGATGCAGAGTATGTAGCCAAGCAGCATATATGCGCTGGTCCCATATTTGTTCTCTTTGAACCTTCTTCCTATGTGAGGGCAGCAAATCTAGTCCTGCACAAACTACCCGACCCCCAGTTTCTTTCCCTTTTCAACAAAGAGATCGGTTCCTTACAGATGTGTGTCTTGGGTTACCCCTTTTTCCCTTTTCGACCTACAAAGCGGCTGAATAGGCAGTCTATACTACTTTCCACCCTCCTTTCCTCATTGAACCACGCCCTAGATTCTTGCTCCAGCCCACCGCACCCTTCTTTCCTCTTTGAACCAAGACCTAGATTCAACTACAGATCGAAAAAGATCCACATGCAGCTAGAGCAAGGATGGTTTCAAAGAAACTTATACCTTAGGGTCATCGGTATGTGGCAAGGCGTGCGGCGGGAGGCCGGATCTGCCCACACTACATACGGCAGCGAGGAAGAAGGGGTCGGTGGCCCTCCCGCACAGGCGCTGGGTGAAAGAGAACAGCGCAGCCGGCAGTGGATTGCCTCCCTCGCCGAAGGCGATAGAGTGAACGCTGCACCTCTTCCCCTTCCCGGTGTGACGGGATACGGACGCCTCCTTCACCAGCTGTGAGGGGGGAGAGAGAGACAAGAGGCCAACGCAGTCTTGTTTAGATCTGGTGAAGAGAGGTGACAGATCGTGAATATAGCAAACCCTAGCAAATGAACGCCGAGCCTCCATGTGTAACATATATGTAGTCTGGCGAGCGTGTGGAGAGTGCAAACCCTAGCAAACAAGCGCTGAGGCTCCACTTATATATATACTCTTGTAGTACGGACTGAGCTCCGATGCCTTCATTTTGCACTGCTTTTGGCTGTATGACAGTGAGCCAGCCACATTTTGGGCCCACCTGTCATAAATCCAAAGGCAGGTGCACTAAGTCAATGAAGCTGCGCCCATATAGTACTCTCGTATACGACTAATATATAGTGGAGTGGTTTTCTTATTCTCTCCGTAACAATCGCTTTAAACTGTGTAAGTACGAAACGAAACTCTTTATTTAATGTACAGTGAAGAAAACTAGTACTACTCCGATGAACTAATGATCCATGCCCACGCGCCCTGGTCGCACTTCCACGCCCTTCACATGTGGTACACTACCTCCCTTAAGTGAACAACCACACATGCGCCAAATTATCCAACGTGTGAAACATTTGGTTCATAGCCAATTGTGTGATAAAATTGCACCAACGTGAAAGACGCATCGTGTCTCCAACGCAACGAAGGTGAACCGACGAAGGATATCATTTTGTGCGTAACAAGCAAAAAATCGATGGAAGACAGCTTGTTTTTCATTGAAAATCGATCAGCTTCACCACCGACGCAACCATGAGGCGCAACATGAGCATCGATAGGTCATCATGGTGATGCATCATCCATTTGGCATCAAGTTTGGGTGAGGCACCTATGAAGTTCGACAAATCCTCACCGTGGTCTGTTTCTTCTCAAGAATCAAGCTCGAGGAAGGAAGAACCACGTGGCGATGGGACGATGAGGCGGAAAAACAATGGCCATCAATTTTGTGCAGTTCCACTAAAATTGAGGAAGACATGCCCGGTATGGAGACACGATCGCTGTTTCCAAAAATATAAAAAAGGGTTAGCAACGACATCTCAATTATCAGTAAGAATTAATGAAAAGTACACCAACAAATAGAAGCATCATAATTATCTTGATGGGAACTAAACCAGAATACCCGAGAAAAAAAACATTTCTTCATTTAACTAGTGATAGTACTACCACCATATGGACAATGACCGCACAACCACCATGTACTTTTTGTCGAAACAACATGTATACCTCCACCAAGGCATAAATCAGGACAACTTTTCGAGTGGCATTTCCTCTATAATAGTACTAGTAGGTGATGTTGGACCAGCCGACGAACCCTAGCTACTATGCATGGGGAGCTGGGGAGTAGTCGCATAGAAGAAAACCCGCACGCAGCGACCTTGGGAGCTGGACCAGACAAGAAGTTATACCTCTCGTGGGCGAGATGTCGTTTAGGTGGGCGGGCGGATCTGCCCACACGACGGCAGCGTAACAAGGGCGGAGGATCTTTGTCCGCGCCAGCGCCGGCTCCGAGAGGACGGTGCACATCGGCTTCCTCCGTCTGCCGATGGCGATAACGCTCATCGCTGCACCTCCTCACCTCCCGCAGCGGACGGGATTGATCGGATCTGTGACCACCGGTGAGGAGAGAGATAGAGTGGAGACTGTCATCTTGTTTTGATATGGAGAGGGTGAGAGAGCGAGACGCAAGAAACTCTATCAAACAAGATGCTATAATGGAGTAAAAAATCTTTCCATAGCAGTGGTTTTAAATAGAATACGCGCGCTTACGGGTGCCTTGGCTGCTCCGCATTCAAAGGTCGCAATAGCCGGCTACAACATGCATGTAAAAATTTCTTGGGAGTCCGTGCTACAGCTAGCTGTCCTCCCCCAACTCGTCAATCTCTTCCTGTAGTGCTAGTACTCCATGGCGCAATCCATCGACAAGTAGGCGGGAAAGTTATCGTATACTCGGTTTGCGGTGAGTGGCATGCCAAGCGACCGTGTGGGGTCGAGCCGTGGAAGAGGGTGAGACACGAACACGACAGACGTGATTTAAACGTTGGTTTTGCTCGATGGCGCGATCCAACTAAACGAAATGTTGGTTTCTCTCCGCTTCCATTTTTTCTCGGAAAAATGGAAACTTTTCCACTCCATTTTCATTCCTATTCCAAGGTTGCCCCATTACAACATTCCATCAAATACAAAGGAAAACTCACACGCATGCTTGATGCATCTCAATGATTCACAGATCATAGCCAATATTTACTTGACAACTAAAGAAAAAAGTTATGAGAGCGCAATGAAAGAAAAACTACTGATGAGGCCACTACGACTTAAACCCTAAACCCTAAACATGATTTAATTTCCTGGCCAGGTAGAACCTGTCAAGGAAAGATGGCTGGCACCCTCGGATCATACGATGCTTTTGTGCGTTCCACTAAAATCGACCGAGCATCCCCGATGACAAAGATATTGAAGAAGTGTGATTAGAATAATAGTATCGCACTAGTTCATGAGACATAAACTCATCACAAGTAGAAGCCGTAGAAGTAGAGAAAGATCGACATGGAGATGGAGCTATGGCGATGGACCAAGCCGGCTCCAAAGGAAGATGGACTACCGGGACGTCGGGCTGTAGCTAGAAGGGCGGTTGGGACGCTGCATCAGCCCATACCGCTGGTGACCCCGATTGGGACGCACCGATTGTGGGTTTTCTCCTCGCCGATGTCGATCAAGGTCTAAGCAGAACATTGTTCCTTCCCCAGCTGCGGGATTAGGCCCGTCTGCTCTATGCTTGTGAAGAGAGCAACCTAAGCAAGCAGGCTTGTAGCTTAGGCTCCTGCTAGTGTATATATAGTGGTTTTCTTTTCTCTCAATATCAACCATTTTATATTGCATACGTGTCATTCAAGAGTGAAATGATGGTTGCTTCTTCCGACTAACTTACTGTGTGATTTGACTGCTCCTTAGTGGCCCCTACACGTACACCCCCTATGTGTATGCAACAGTCACACGCACACATGGACGCAAAACGCAGCTGACGCCCTAATGCATGCATGTCCGAGCACACGACGAACACACACGGTCACGCCAAGTGCTCAACCTACGTGCATGCACACACATACTCAGTCCAGGTGAGCAAGTGACCGTATGAACACCGGAAAATATATATATTGAGCGCAATGAGCGTATTATGAAGTCCATCGACCGTATTTTTACAAATATACAAAGGATGACACGGTGTATTTATCTCGTTTGAAATTAAGCCATATTAATCGGAGAGAAGGCAGTATGGACTAGCATTACTTTGCTGTCTCCCATCAACTTGCCAAACGAGGAGAAGGTTGCAGGATGGGAGAAGCTTGCGTGCGGTGGCTCGCAGGACAAGGAGAAACTTTTGACTAATGCAAGCTCTTCCTCGCTCAAGCGATGGACGTGCAACAGTTAATTCGGTGTCAGATTGCCAGAAGCATACACTATACTACTAGTGCTATTATTGTTCGACTTCCTAACAGCCAAGTTTAAAGTTTACTAGTACTACTACTATAGTCTATAAAGGTACATACTATACTAGTACTAGGAACCGGATGGAGGAGCATCTGCACTCTTATTATAATTTTAAAATGTGATAAAGCAATCTTCAACACATTTGGTTCTCTTCATGGGTTCTCGCATGTGATAATGGAAGTTGATTGCAAGGAACACTCGCCACAATTCTCGCTTAATTCTGGCTCATATCCTGTTACAAATAGTAGCGCCGGTAATATTTCCTCTTTTTTGTTATTCAGCATGTAAACAGGTCAAGAACCTTGGGGCGCATCTTCATGCGAACCGTGCTTGCTGCACTTTGAATGTGGCGAGAGCTGGCTTGATGAAACACCTCGCTTCCTACTTCTTTTTTTATGGGTACCTCGCTTCCTAGTGACCAGTGTCTTGGCTGATCATCCTAAGAATGCTTATATATGAATAAAGCTCTCTCATTTACCCGCAAAAAGATTAAGCCATATTAACCTAAAAGGTGGGAGTATGGACTAGCACTACTTTTGGTGTGTCCCGTCAACTCGCAGGACGAGGAGAAGCTTGCAGGACAAGGTGAAGCTCGCACGCTTTTGACTAATACAACCTACCCTAGGTGGACATGGATCAGTCCATTCGGTGTCGATTGTCGAGGCATACACCGTAGTACCCAACATGCGGAGCACCGTCATTGTTCGACTTCACGAAGAGGCAAAGAGCCTGCGCAGAGTACGAGTAGTACTACTATTAGAACCGCTTGGTGGAGCGCTTTGTACTCTTACTTTTTTATCTCCGATAAAGTACACGCTTATTCCGGAGAAGGGCGGAAAACGGCAGCCCAACATGTAATGAATGATATCGATCAACCAACCATGCTCGAATATATCTTGGCCTCCGTGCAAGCCGGTTCTGTGTTCTCGCCTCTCGTCTCTCTCAAGGAACGGCGGGTTGGCTCTTTGCCGTCAATTGAGATCGGTTTGCTCACACTCTTGTCCCACATGTTAGTGATATGCCAAGAGGAGGTGCGTTGACCGACTAGCCATACGCTGCATTTGGTTTTGCACCTTCATACTACTCCTCCTCTCATCACGCTTTCTGTAGCGCTTCATTATGATGCATTTCTCTCAAAGCATTTCCACCACCAGAGAGACTTTAGACGCGTTTGGTTTAATGCTCAATTATTTAGGGCATGGTAACCGCAATCAAGTCCACAATTTTCTCTCCATGTACTGTACTACTACGGAGTGGAGTAAGTGCATGCATGTGTGTACCGGGTGGAAGCACTGCATACATGTGTGTAGCATTATTCCTCTAGTAATAGACGCCGTGGTATAACTACCAATGCTATTTTTTAGGCCGATCGCTAGTCGCCTTGGTCCCACAGATTTTTTTCTTTTTTCTGAAGCGCGCTGTATAAACAGTGACGGATGGAGTAGTATGAGCGGACTCAAAGAAGAGCGTATTGATGGTTGCTTCTTCAGAGCAACTTATAGTGGGAAAGGTGGGGCTTATGATTTGACTGCTCATTACTCACTATTAATGCGGCGCAACGATCGAGCTGAGTCTCCCATGCGGTTGTGCACTCCCCCCTCGGTTCTTAAATATACTCCGGAGTATTTGTCTTTCTAGAGATTTCAACGAGTGACTACTCAAATATTTGTCTTTTTAGAGATTTCAAATGGACTGGCACATACGAATGTATATAGACATATTTTAGAGTATAGAGTCACTCATTTTGCTCCGTATGTAGTCACTTGTTGAAACCTCTAGAAAGACAAATAGAATATTTAGGAACGGAGGGAGTACACATCTGAAGCAAAACGAGTGAATCTACACTCTAAAATATGCCCGTTTTAAATTTGTAAAAAGACAAATATTTAGGAACGAAGGAGTATAATTTTGTGCATGGCACATGGACCCGGATGATGAAGAGGCTTCTGGCAATGCTATCAAGCTTCCATCATTTTTTACATAATTGACGTACTATACAAATAATTTTCCAGCGACATGAAATTGTACAATGGTGTGAGCTTTCAGCTTTTGTTTCGCGTGTCTTGCCATCGATGCTCTTTCAGAAACAATAAAAAACTAACTTCCTTGCTAATGCATGTCAATTATTAGCAGATTAGAGCTGATAATTACATCACAACTGAAGACAAAGTTGTGAGAAGGTGTTAAATTAAAATTGATCCATGCTTTCATTGGCAGCAACGTCCCCCCAGCTCTGTCTAAATCAACAAGGCATGTTGGGAAAAAGTCGTTGTGGAGCATGCAACATTCGATCATTTTGTGCAGTTCCACTAAAATAGAGCTGAGCGCCCCTGCTCCAAAGATATTATGTGTGATTACGATAATAGAGGACCGCTGATGAAACAATAAACATACAAATAGAAGCCGGTCACCTTTGCGCTCTCTTAAGACTAACTAGTTGGAGAAGATTAGGGTTAGGCTCGGAGTTGGATGAGGAGGATAGAGCAAAACCAATCTCCCTTTGTGTAGTTGCACTGAATGTAGAGACGCTGCCCGTGTGACATTTTAGTACAACCGCACAAAACACTCTTAAGAAAAAAGTGATTTGTGCAGTTCAAAAGGTCGTAATAGCAACGAGGTGAAATGGATAGCCCTGTTTGCAAAAAAGAGGTAGAAAGGAAACAATTACTGGCCAATAACAGTTGATGACACATGCGACGACAAAAAGAAGCATATTCCTTGTCCTAAGGGAAGATAACAACACGGTTGTGTTTGTCTAAAACTGTGTGAGGACGAGAATGATATGTGCGTGGAGAGGAATAAGGTTGGGAGAGATATAGAGCTAGAGTGTTGGACGGGTGGTAGTGGAGTTGCTTCTAACAAATGGTGGGATAGGCTTGCTAGACAAACGGAGGGCACGCCCATAATATCGGCCCTACCGTACACCCCTATGTGTATGCAGTCCACCGCGTACATGGGCCTTAAAAAGCAGCAGCGACGCCCTAATGCATGCATGTCGAGCACACCAGCAGAACACACACAGTCACGCTCAAGTGCTCAACCTACGTGCATGCACACACATACTCGGTCGGGGTGAGCAAGTGGCCGTATGAACACGGAAAATATATATATTAGCGCAATGAGCGTATTATGAAGTCAGCGACCGTATTTTTACAAATATCTGATGGCAGACGGTGTATTTATCTCGTTTGAAATTAAGCCATATTAATGGAGAGAAGGCAGTATGGACTAGCATTACTTTGCTGTCTCCCATCAACTTGCCAAGCGAGGAGAAGGTTGCAGGATGGGAGAAGCTTGCGTGCGGTGGCTCGCAGGACAAGGAAGAAACTTTTGACTAATGCAAGCTCTTCCTCGCTCAAGCGATGGGCGTGCAACGATTAATTCGGTGTCAGATTGCGAAGCATACACTATACTACTAGTGCTATTATTGTTCGACTTCCCGAACAGCCAAGCGCAAAAGTTTACTAGTACTACTACTATAGTCTATAAAGGTACATACTATACTAGTACTAGGAACCCGGATGGAGAACATCTGCACTCTTATTATAATTTTAAAATGTGATAAAGCAATCTTCAACACATTTGGTTCTCTTCATGGGTTCTCGCATGTGATAATGGAAGTTGATTACAAGGAACACTCATACAATTCTCGCTTAATTCTGGCTCATATCCTGTTACAAATAGTAGCTCGGTAATATTTCCTCTTTTTTTGTTATTCAGCATGTAAACAGGTCAGCAAACCTTGAGCGCATCTTCATGCGAACCGTGCTTACTGCACTTTGAATGTGGCGAGAGCTGGCTTGATGAAACACCTCGCTTCCTACTTCTTTTTTGCGGGGTACCTCGCTTCCTAGTGACCATGTCTTGGCTGATCATCCTAAGAATGCTTATATATGAATAAAGCTCTCTCATTTACCCATAAAAGATTAAGCCATATTAACTTGAAAAGGTGGGAGTATGGACTAGCACTACTTTTGGTGTGTCCGTCAACTTCGCGGGGCGAGGAGAAGCTTGCAGGACAAGGTGAAGCTTCGCTTCGCCTTTGACTAATACAACCTACCCTAGGTGGACATGGATCGAGTCCATTCGGTGTCCAGTTATCGAGGCATACCTTTGTAGTACCCAACATGCGAACACCGTCATTGTTCGACTTCACGAAGAGGCAAAGAGCCATGATGGTCTGAGTAGTACTACTATTAGAACCGCTTGGTGGAGCGTTTGTACTCTTACTTTTTTATCTCGATAAAGTACGTTTATTCGGAGAAGAGGCGGAAGCAGCAGCCCAACATGTAATGAATGATGTCGATCAACCAACCATGCTCGAATATATCTTGGCCTCCGTGCAAGCCGATGCTGTGTGTTCTCGCTCCTCGTCTCTCTCAAGGAGCAGCGGGTTGGCTCTTTGCCGATCAATTGAGATCGGTTTGCTCACCTCTTGTCCCACATGTTAGTGATATGCCAAGAGGAGGTGCGTTGACCGACTAGCCATCTGGCGTACTTGGTTTTGCACCTTCATACTACTCCTCCCTCATCACGGTTTCTGGTAGCGCTTCATTATGATGCATTTCTCTCAAAGCATTTCCACCACGGAGAGACTTTAGGCAGCGTTTGGTTTAATGCTCAATTATTTAGGGCATAGTAACATAATCAAGTCCACAATTTTCTCTCCATGTCTTTACTACTACTCTGAATTGGAGTAAGTGCATGCATGTGTACCAGGGGTGGAAGCCTTGCATACATGTGTGTATTATTCCCTCTAGTAATAGGCGCCGTGGTATAACTACCAATGCTATTTTTAGGCGATCGCTAATGCCTTGGTCCCCTGATTTTTTCTTTTTTTTTTAAAGGCCTTGCTGTATAAGCAGTGTGGATGGAGTAGTATGGCGGACTCAAGAAGCGTATTGATGGTTGCTTCTTGAGCAACTTATAGTGGGAAAGGTGGGGCTTATGATTTGACTGCTCATTACTCACTATTAATCTGCGTATGCGATCGAGCTGAGTCTCCCATGCGGTTGTGCACTCCCCTCGGTTCTTAAATATACTCAGGATGTTGTCTTTCTAGAGATTTCAACAGTGACTACTCAAATATTTGTCTTTTAGAGATTTCAAATGGTGGCACATATGAATGTATATAGACATATTTTAGAGTATAGAGTCACTCATTTTGCTCGTATATAGTCACTTGTTGAAACCTCTAGAAAGACAAATAGAATATTTAGGAGCAGATACATCTGAAGCAAAAGCAGGTGAATCTACACTCTAAAATATGCCCGTTTAAATTTGTAAAAGACAAATATTTAGGAGCGAAGGAGTATAATTTTGTGCATGGCACATGGACCCGGATGATGAAGAGGCTTACGGCAATGCTATCAAGCTTCCATCATTTTTACATAATTGACGTACTATACAAATAATTTTCCAGCGACATGAAATTGTACAATGGTGTGAGCTTTCAGCTTTTGTTTGGCGTGTCTTGCCATCGATGCTCTTTGGAAACAATAAAAACTAACTTCCTTGCTAATGCATGTCAATTATTAGCAATTAGAGCTGATAATTACATCTGGCTGAAGACAAAGTTGTGAGAAGGTGTTAAATTAAAATTGATCCATGCTTTCATTGGCAGCAACGTCCCCAGCTCTGTCTAAATCAACAAGGCATGTTGGGAAAAAAGTCGTTATGCGGAGCATGCAACATTCGATCATTTTGTGCAGTTCCACTAAAATAGAGCTGGCGTCCTGCTCCAAAAGATATTATGTGTGATTACGATAATAGAGGACGTGATGAAACAATAAACATACAAATAGAAGCCGGTCACCTTTGCGGTCTCTCTTAAGACTAACTAGTTGGAGAAGATTAGGGGTTAGGCTCGGAGTTGGATGAGGAGGATAGAGCAAAACCAATCTCCCTTTGTGTAGTTGCACTGAAATGTAGAGGCGTTGCCCGTGTGACATTTTAGTACAACCGTACAAACACTCTTAAGAAAAAAGTGATTTGTGCAGTTCAAAAGGTCATAATAGCGAGGTGAAATGGATAGCCCTTTTGCAAAAAAAGAGGTAGAAAGGAAACAATTACTGGCCAATAACAGTTGATGACACATGCGGCGACAAAAAAAGCATATTCCTTGTCCTAAGGAAGATAACAACACGGTTGTGTTTGTCTAAAACTGTGTGAGGGCGAGAATGATATGTGCGGGAGAGGAATAAGGTTGGGAGAGATATAGAGCTAGAGTGTTGGACGGGGTGGTAGTGGAGTTGCTTCTAACAAATGGTGGGATAGGCTTGCTAGACAAGCGGAGAACACGCCCATAATATCAATAAGAGAGAGATGGCTGCTTGTTATGCGTACGCGCGTGCGTGTGAGAGGCAGGTCGGAGGCATGCACGAATGATGAGGGGGGGGACGATGTGGCTGTGGTAAGCAGCGTAACTACATAGGAAGATCAATGCGCCCTTTGTTAGATAAAGGAGAGACATAACTTGTGAAGTGCGTCGATCGATGGGGGGTAGTTAAAGTCGATCTAGGTATATGTTGGGAGATCGATCGGTATACATGCATGTGTGTGTTAGAAGCAAATGAGGCCGAGAGAGGAAGGAGAGAGAGAGGGATGCATGTAGGAGGTGGTGCGAGAGGCATACTATATCGGGGGAGGAGTGTCGAGTCGAGAGCGATGAAAAGAGTGGTGGGAGTGAGGCCTGGGCGGTGACAAGAGAAGAGGAAGCTTGTGTTTGTGCTAGGCACACGGCTAGAGTGATCGTCTCCAACGTATCTATAATTTTGATTGCTCCATGCTATATTATCTACTGTTTTTGGGTAATATTGGGCTTTATTTTCCACTTCTATATTACTTTTGGGACTAACCTATTAACGGAGGCCCAGCCCAATTCTTTGTTTTTTGCCTATTTCAGTATTTGAGGAAAAAGAATATCGAATGAATTGAAGCGGAATGAAATCAAGCTGGAGAAGTTATTTTTGGAAGGAAAGCCACCGCATAGACTTGGACTCTACGTCAGAAGATACGGGAGCTGGCCACGAGGGTGGGGGGCGCCCCCTGCCTCGTGGGGCCCCCGAAACTCCACCGACGTACCCCCTGCACCCATATATACCTATGTATCGAAAAACTTCGAGCAGAAGATAGATCGGGAGTTCCGCCGCCGCAAGCCTCTGTAGCCACAAAAACCGCTCGGGAGCCGTTCGGCACCTGCGGAGGAACCCATCATCGGTGGCCATCTTCATCATTCGGTGCTATCCATGACGAGGAAGGAGTAGTTCACCCTCGGGTTTGAGGGTATGTACCGATAGCTATGTGTTTGATCTCTCTCTCTCTCTGTGTTCTCTCTCGTGTTCCCTCTATGTCACGATCTTGATGTATCGAGCTTTGCTATTGTAGTTGGATCTTATGATGTTTCTCCCCCTCTACTCTCTTGTGATTAATTGAGTTTCCCCTTTGAAGTTATCTTATCGGATTGAGTCTTTTATGAGAACACTTGATGTATGTCTTGCCGTGCTTATCTGTGGTGACAATGGGATATCATGTGCCACTTGATGTATGTTTTGGTGACCAACTTGCGGGTTCCGCCCATGAACCTATGCATAGGGGTTGGCACATGTTCTTGACTCTCGGTAGAAACTTTGGGGCACTCTTTGAAATACTTTTATGTTGGTTGGATGAATCTGAGATTGTGTGATGCATATCGTATAATCATGCCGGGGATACTCGAGGTGACAATGGAGTATCTAGGTGACATTAGGGTTTTGGTTGATTTGTGACTTAAGGTGTTATTCTAGTCTGAACTCTTTATTAGATCGATCCGAAAGAATACCTTTGAGGTGGTTTCATACCCTACCATAATCTCTATGTTTGTTCTCCGCTATTAGTGGCTTTGGAGTGACTCTTTGTTGCATGTTGAGGATTGTTATATGATCTATCTATGTTATTATTGTTGAGAGAACTTGCACTAGTGAAAGTATGAACCCTAGGCCTTGTTTCCTAGCATTGCAATACCGTTTCGCTCACTTTTACCACTTGTTACATTGCTGTTTTATATTTTCAGATTACAAAAACCTATATCTACCATCCATATTGCACTTGTATCACCATCTCTTCGCGAACTAGTGCACCTATACAATTTACCATTGTATTGGGTGTGTTGGGGACACAAGAGACTCTTTGTTATTTGGTTGCGGGGTTGCTCGAGAGAGACCATCTTCATCCTCGCCTCCACGGATTGATAAACCTTAGGTCATCCACTTGAGGAAATTTGCTACTGTCCTACAAACCTCTGCACTTGGAGGCCCAACAACGTCTACAAGAAGAAGGTTGCGTAGTGCACTTGGAACATCAAGCTCTTTTAAGCACCGTTCTTTGGGGAGGTTAGTGCTTGAAGGTATATCTTTAGATCTTGCAATCGAATCATTTTGTTTCTTGTTTTATCACTAGTTTAGTTTATAAAAGAAAACTACAAAAAAATGGAATTGAGTTTGTCTCATATGCTTCATCTTTTTAATATCTTTCGTGAGTATGATGGAAAAGAAAATTGTGCCAAAGTATTAGAAGAAGAATGCATTAAATTGTTTGGCACTAAATCTTTGAATGATGAGAATGATTGCAATGTTGTTAGTATGAATTCCTTGAATATCCATGATGCTAATGATATGCAAAGCCACAAGCTTGGGAAGCTACATTTGATGAAGATGATATTTTTGTCCCCAAGCTTTGATGAGCAAATTTACTATGATGAAAGCATGCCTCCTATCTATGATGATTATTGTGATGACATGTATGCTATAAAGAATAATGATAACCATGAAACTTGTCATCTTGATCTTAATTTTCAATCACATGATAGTTGTTTTGTTGAGTTTGCTCCCACTAGTATTGATGAGAAGAATTTTGCTTATGTGGAGAATATTAAATTTTCTATGCAAGTAGATCATGAAAAGAATGCTTTAGGTGCTGATTATATTGTTGACTTCATATATGATGCTACTAAAAATTATTATGAGGAGGAACATATGCTTCTACATATTGCAATAATATCAAGTTTCCTCTCTATGTGCTTATAGTTTTGAAGTTATACTTGTTTTACCTTCCTATGCAAGTTGATTCTTGTTCCCATTTGTTTTTGCTCACAAAATCCCTATGCATAGGAAGTGGGTTAGACTTAAATGTGCTAGTCATATTCTTCATGATGCTCTCTTTATGTTTCAATTCTTATCTTTTATGTGAGCATCATTGAAATCATCATGCCTAGCTAGGGCGTTAAGCGATAGCGCTTGTTGGGAGGCAACCCAATTTTATTTTAGTTTCTTGCTTTTTGGTTCTGTTTAGGAATAAATAATCCATCTAGCTTCTGTTTAGATGTGGTTTTATGTTTTAATTAGTGTTTGTGCCAAGTAGAACCTTTGGGAAGACTTGGGTGAAGTCTTTATGATCATGCTGTAAAAACAGAAACTTTAGCTCACGAGATTAGCTTCAACTTTTTACTGGAGAGTGCTATTTAGTTGATTCTTTTTAAGATAATTACTAGACAAGTTCCTCAGGTCCACCAATTTATTTTAGAATTTTGGAGTTCGAAGTTTGCGTTAGTTACATATTACTACAGACAGTTCTGTTTTGACAGATTCTGTTTTCATTGTGTTGTTTGCTTATTTTGATGAATCTATGGCTAGTAAAATAGTTTACAAACCATAGATAAGTTGGAATACAGTAGGTTTAACACCAATATAAATAAATAATGTGTCGATTGTACTAGAATAGGGATACCTAGTATCCCGAACTTGTCTGCAGGCGATTCTGACACCAGCGGCAAGGCTTGCAGCGGAGATATCTAACTCCTCCGTGGTTCCTTTGGAGCCATTCAAAACAAAGTATTTAAGTTAAAGACAAAGGCCCGGCAAGAGAAGCTTGCCGGAAGACCTCGAGGCACCTAGAAGACAAGGTCCCGACAAGAGGAGCTTGCGGGAAGGCCAGTGGCGACAAGCTTCAGGACGCAACAAAGGCAACAACGCGGCAAAGGCGCTTGCATGACAGACTACCTCTCCGTTCCTCCGCTCCGGCTCACCCTGGCGATGTCGCCGTGGGATCTTTCGGTAGCAGCGGCAAAAAACTGTGCAGCCAGCGGAGCCTTGTGGCGGCGTGACAAGATCGCCATCAAAGCGGCGGTGGCGCCCTGACGATCCTTTACTGCCTTTGTTTAGTCGACTTAGGCGGGCATTTAATGCCTTTTCCCCTGCCGTCGGGGTTAGGTGAAACCTTTGTACAAGTAGTTGTACCAACCGCCTCTCCTTTTCTGTTTTACCCTTGTCTACGTTGCCACTGTCGGTGACCCCTTGAGCATATAAAAGGAGGCCCATGCATAGCGTGGGGAGGTTCGACTCATTCGAAACTAGAGAACTCCCACACTAGGTCTTGTAGCTCTCAACGCTCCCTAGCAAGAACACAATACAATCGGACAAGCAGCGGTAGGGTATTATCTCTCCGGAGAGCTCCGAAGCTGGGTAAGCTGCTCGTGTGCCGCCTCGATCCGCTCTTCGATGCAATCTCCGCTCCCCTTGAACGAAAGGGCCGGTCCGCCGGCCCCCCATAGGTGTCGTGGGCACGATCAACTTCCCGACATCTTTGGCGCGCCCGGTAGGAAGCGTCGAGGCTGTGTGAACCTGATATGACATTCACGAGCAACATCTTCATCATCTTCATCGACATGCCACGAAGAAGAAAGCTTGGCGGCGGCGAAACCGTCCGTCGAACCCACCACCTTTGGAAGCGGACTAGTGGGGGGAAGCGCCAGCGGAAAACGAGCGTCGACGAGGGCCCATGTTGCCGCCAAGTCCAAGGACAAGGCGCGCAGACCTCGGCGTCCGTGCCGCTACAGCGTCCATGTCGAGGCGCGGGACCGACAGCGTCATGGAGCTTCGCAGCACCATCGTTCGTTGGGCCAAGATCGAGCTGGTGGATCGAGGGGCGCTCAAGAACAGCGTCTTAGCAGAGCTGAAATGCAGTGGGGCACGATCGCTGGGCGGGATCTGCTCCTTCTAACATATTTAGAAGTCGAGCATATCCGCTCCTCGCCGTTCGCCATTGCCGCCCACCACTCAGCGGAAGCTTTGGCGCGACTCAAGCTGCTCTGGATTACCCTCCAACAGTAGACAAAAGTCGGCGAATGGAGGCCACCATTCGAGTCTCATCGGCTTTGCCAACATGCGGCTCAGCGACAGCGAGCACATCGCTGCGCGGCAAGGCGACAAAACGCGCCCGGTGCAGCGAGACCTGTGGGGTGCAACCACCATGCACTCTCCACCCGAAGGCCAAGATCGCTGACTCGTCGGATCCACCTCGGCAAAGCGACTCCACGCGTCGTCGGATCCACGAGCTCGTCGCGACCAGCGCCAAGTTCTTCCTGAGCGACAACAAGAAGGCGCTCAAACTCGCGCCGGCGGCGAAGAAAACACGGCGTCAATCCGACCAGCGGCTGGCCCTCTGTCGACATGCATGCGCCCGAAGAACCAGGCAACTTGCCGTCGCGGTAGGTTGCCCTGCGTTCACTCGTGAGCTGCGGCAAGTCTAGTGGCCCAACAGAAAAATTTCAAGCCGGATGTACCAAAAGAAATCACGGCGGCAAAGCGCACCGTTGGAGTTCCTCGGCGTCTACACCATTGCGGTGCAGGCTGCGGGGGCGAGGCGACAAGATTCTGCCAACTACTTCCGTGGTGCTCAAGCCCAATGTCGAGATCTTGGCTCATGCACTTGCGGACAACTCCATTTCCTCTTGGACAGATTTGTGCCATCGGTTTGTCGGCGCCTTCACGGTGACCACAAGCCCCATGGCCAAGAAGGCGATCTTCATCGCTCGCCCGAAAGAGCGAAACCCTGCGCAAGTACATTCAAAGATTCACCGTGTGCGGCACAACATCCCGGATGTCCATCTGCCGCGGTGATCAGCGCATTCCATCGAGCGTCGCAACGCGGGATGCGGGAGGAGATGGCAATGTGCAAAATCAGAGCGTCGATGAGCTGTATGCCTGGCGACAAGTGTGCCTGTATTTGAAGAAGGAAGACTCCCTGAGAGAATGTAGAAGCGGCGGGGATCGATAGTGAGGAGATTGTCCCGGCAAGGAAGAGCGGGACGGAATAACGAAAGAAGAAAGGCAAGGGCGTGCTGGTTGTCGAGCAGTCCAAACAGCGAGGCGGCGCCAAAGCTAAGATTGGTAGCTCCGGCAAGGAGGTTGCCCTGAGCACCAACTGCCGGCTGTGGTGGTCGCCGACAAGCGAGAGGACAACTCAACAAGCGGTATTGCAATATCCACGCACCAAAGGCCATGACCTCGAGGCTGCAAGAAGGTCGAGCAGCTTGTTGAGCAACAAAAGGCTGAGTCTGGCGCGCGCGACAAGGAGAAAGGCCGGGAAGGTGCGGGAGGAATCGACAAGCGCCCGGTCGGGGGGCCTTGGACAAGGCCAAGCAGCGGCAAGGAGATCGACCTCCCGAGGCGCGACAAGGATGAAGATGGAGCGGCGGCAGCGAAGACATGGATGATGGCGAAGCCGATGGCAGGAGTTCGAGAAAGCGAGAGGTCTTGTGCGTTGGCGGTGGTGCTTCTGCGCATACTTCACACCGCCAGCTCAAGCGGTGGATCACGGGAAGTCAATGCAGCGGAACCATCCGTGAAGTCGCGCAAGCCTCTGAAATGGTCAACACGCCTATCATCTTTGATATTGAGGACCATCTGATCGCATAACTGCGGTCGGTGCTTGCCGATGTTGGTTTCACCAACTATCCGCAACCTCAAAGTCACTAAGATGTTAGTTGGCGGCGGGGCGGCTTGAACTGATCTCCTCTGCGGTGCTCCGAAGCTTCAGATCCTGACGGCAATGAGCTCGAAGAAACCGGCACCTTCAAGGAATCAATCCGGGAAGGAGCAAGCCAAAGGAAAGATCACGTTGCGGTGACATTTGGCGCGAATTAAACTTCAGGGTGAGAGGTCACCTTTGGCGTTGCTGATTTTCCATTACCTTACAATGGGATACTTGGTGGTCCGGCACTTCGCCAAGTTCATGGCGGCCTCTCATTATGCATACAACTTGCTCAAGATGCCCGGCCCGATAAGTGTCATTTCTGTCCTGGCGACAAGAAGGATGCTCTTATCTGCGCCGACAAGATCTACGGAAGCGGCAGCGCCAGCAGATCACAAGTCACTTGCGGCTGAAGCTCCGGGGAAGAAGAAGACCAAGTCGGCAAAGCTCGATGCCCTCCGGCAAGCGCACCTCCTCGGTGCTGCGCTACCATCGAGGCGCACCATCGAGCTCCACCGGCAAGTGTAAGAAGGCGATGACACCTCGAGAGACCAAGAAGGTGTCCGCCAAGGAGGGCGGCTTGGTGGTACCTTCACCATCGGTGCCACGCTTGACCCTAAATAGGAAGCGTGTTCGTTGCTTTCTGCGGCGAGCGTCGGCGTGTTTGCATGGCAACCATCGACATCCTCGGTGTTCCGGGAAAGTAATTGAGCACCATCTGGCTGTCTGTCCTCATCGCGACCCATCAAGCGAAAGTCGGAAGCGAGCGGTGGAGCATCAGAATTCATAGCGAAGAAATCAAAAAGTTGGAAGCGCAGGCCTTGTCGGAGGTGGTCCATCCTCGTGGTTGGCCAACCCTGTAGTTGTCGCCAAGGCAAATGGGAAATGGAGGCTTTGTATCGACTTTACGATGTTAATAAAGCTTGTCCCAAAGACCCATTTCCTTTGCAGCGTATCGACCAGTTATTGACTCCACGGCGGGTGTGATTGCTTTCATTCCTTGATGCATACTCAGGATACCATCAGATCTTCATGGCAGAAGAGGGCGAAGAAAAAACCGCATTCATCACCCCATGTGGCACATACAGTTTTGTCGGATGCCTTTGGATTAAAGAATGCGGTTCAACATTTGCAAGAGTAGTCCATCACGCTTTTGAGCCGCAAATTCATAGAAATGTGGAAGCCTACATGGATGACATAGTGGTCAAGAGCAAGGACAGGGCAACTCTGATTCAAGATTTGGATGAAACCTTTGCAAATCTGCGCAAGATCAACCTCAAGCTCAATCCCGAGAAGTGCGTGTTTGGAGTTCCCTCCGGCAAGCTTCTCGGGTTCTTCATCTCAGCGGGGAATTGAAGCCAACCCGACAAGATCAAGGCCGTTGAGCAGATTGAAGCACCAAAAGCGCGTCAAGGATGTCACGAAGACTTGCGGTTGCATAGCTGCTCTCGGCAGAGTTTATCTCTAGGTCTGTTGGTGGCATACTGCCATTTTCAAAATTTTGAAAAAGCGGGTCCAATGAAATGGACTCGAGCGGAGGCTGCCTTTGCCAGGACTTGAAGAGATACATCCTCCACTCCGATACTTATGGCACCTAAGCCACAAGAGAAGTTCTGCTATATTTAGCGGCGACCAATCAAGTGGTTAGTGCTGCGTTAATGTAGCGGAGAGGAGGCGGATGATGAGCTGGCGACCATGGCGAAGCATCCAGCGACAAGCGGGGGCTTCACCGACAAGCTCTGGTCCCGACAAAGAAGGATCTGCGGGGAGCATGAGAAGATCGAGAAAAGGATGGTGCGGTAGCCCAGTTTACTTTGTGAGTTCCCTTCTGCGGGGGCTAGGTCGAGTACTACGGTGTGCGAAGTTGCTTTTCGGCCTTCTCATGGCCTCGAAAGCTTCGCCATTACTTCCAAGCACATGAGATCACGATCGTCACTCGCTTTCGGCTGAAGAGGATCTGCGAGAATCCGAAGCAACGGCGGGATTGTCAGTGGGCCTTTGGGCTATCAAGCTTTGGCCTCAAGTTTGAGAGCACTACTATCCATGAGCATTGGCGAGTTCATAGTAGAATGGGCGCCAACACAAGGCGAAGAATTCGAAGCGAGCATCCCCATCAAGGAAGCAAGCAAAAGAGTGGCTGATGTACTTTGGCGGTGCCTTCTCGCTGCAAAGGCGCCCGGTGCGGCGTGCTACTTGTCGCTCCACGGAGAGCACCTCAAATCGTAGTCGGATGCACTTTCCCAAGGGCAAGCAACGAACAATCTTGTAGAGTATGAGGTTTGCTTGCGGTCGAAAAGCTCATTATCGGGGTGACTCACGACTTGTTGTCGCCAAGTAAACAAAATTATTAGAGTCCGATTGATGGAAGCCTATGTTGATGAGGTGAGGAAGCTGGAAGAGCACTTTGTGGCTGCGGATGGAGCATGTTCAAGAGCTCGAGCGACATTGCGATGGCTTTGTCGAAGTCGCCGCACTTAAGTTGCTGTGGAACTAGGGATCTTCGTGCTCAAGCTGACTCAACCGGTATGCGCCATCAAGCTGGACAGAGCAAGAAGAGGAAGTTGGTTTCTGGTGACTACTTTCGGCGAGCTCCCGAAGCCGCCGCCAAGAAGGTCCTCAAGATCAGCGCTAAGAGTCTTTGAGCGATCTGCTCCAGCGAGCCCTAGGGTTTGTTCCGTTGAAGCGAGGCGCTCCCGACAAGTTTTGCTCCGGCAAGCTTGCGGGATCATCAACTCGGCTGAGCCGCGAGTTCTCGCCGTAGAAGTGGATGTTCCGCAGCGAAAATGTGCCTTTAGTCCTTGTTGTCGAGCATAGCTCGGCATGGGCACAACAGATCGTCCATTTCCTTGAGACGGAGAACTTCCGAAGAGCAAGAAGAAGCGGAAAGAAGTAGCTGGCAGTCAAGTATGTACCAGTTTGTCGACGGCATTACATGCGAGAAGAAGACTCAGCGGTGTGAAATTGAAGTGTATTCATCGGGAAGATGAATGAAAACATTGGCGAAGATACATGGAAGCATATGTGGTCACCACATTGGCGCAAAACACTTGCGGCAAAGCGTTCGGCAAGGTTTCTTTTGGCCAACAGCCCTCTAGGATGCAAGCTGCACAAGTAACCAAGTGTGAAGCGTGCGGTTCCATTCAGCGAGATACACCAGCCAGCTCAAGCTCTCGGGCGATCCCTTTTCTGGCCATTTTTCGGTATGGGGCTCGACATCCTCGGCCCCTTTCCCGGCTGTCGGGGCTTTGAGTACTTATGCGTCATAATCGAAGTTCACAAAGTTTAGGAAGTGGAAGCGATGAGGAAGGTGGCAGCCGGTCGGCGATCAAGTTCTTGGTCGATTGTTTGCGTTTTGGGATTCCTAACAGGATCATCACCGACAATGTACGCGATTCCTGAGCCGCACCTTCATGCGATCGTCCAAGATCTTGGCGCCAAGGTGCCTTCACTTCATTGCTCATCCGAGAAGCAGCGGTCAAGCGGAGAGAACAAGCGGCTGAAGTGCTGCGAGGACTCAAGACCAGAACTTTCGACGGGCTGCACAAGTCACGGAAGAAACTGGATTAAGGAGCTGCGGTGGTTCTTTGGTCGTCGGGGCGGCGCCGTCAGACCTTTGGCGGACACCTTCGCTCTAGTCTATGGGCGAGGCAGTTCTCCCCACGGAACTTCGTATCGGGTCACCTCGAGTGCTCGCTTATGATGAGCTCGAGCAAGAGCAGCTGCGACAAGATGGCGTGCTGCTCCTTGAGGAAGAAACGGCTTCGGGCGGCTGTCACGAGCTGCTCGTTATCGGCAAGCTTTGCGCGCTACCATAACCCATAAAGTTAGTGCGAAGTCTCGAGAGGCGACCTTGTTCTTGGCGTTCAGTCCGCCAAAATTCCAACAAGTTGGCGCCAAAGTGGGAAGGTCCTGCTCGGGTGAGGCAGTCACTAGGCTGGCGCTGTCGCCTATGAGACCGAAGATGGCATTCGGTGAGCAACTCTGGAATATTGAGCATCTTCGTAAGTTTACCCATAGAAGCGGTTGCGGAACCTGTTCCGGCAACCACCTTTATACAAGTCTTGCCCATGTTGCATGTAATCCTTTGTACAAGCGAGGCGCGAGATCCGTGCATCGATAAAACTCATGTGCTCCGCACATCTTGTCAATTCGTGCATTCTTCATTTTGTTTTGCATGCATTATCGACACCTTGTGCAACACCTATCGGTAAGCAATAACGAGCGCATAAAGGCTCCATATCTTTATTTTCTCTTCTTTCTCTCTCTCAAAGAAAGGAAGATTCCCTCGCACACAAGTTTGCGGGAGGAAGGAGAAGATAATGGTGTGGACGAGGCGTCGTTGAGGAAATTTTGCCTTACGGGAAGCAAACAACAGAAAAAGCTAAGTTGCCAAAGTTTGAGCGGTCAGTTTTAAATTTTTAAGTTATCTTCCTCGAGCGACCGTGCTTTGTATGGAAAACCTGTCTGTGAAGGAACCAACTCGTAGCTAGTTTGCGCCCTTACTTTGTTTGAGTCCGCTCAACAACTTAAGTGAGCTGCAACTAGTCGCGACAAGGTTGCTTATCGGGCGGCACCGCCGACGAGCTCTTGACGTTCCGCTTTTCGGCCTTTCATGACAAGGTGCCAGCGCCGACAAGTTCCCTAAGCGTGGGGCAGAAACATACAAAGGAAGGACCCAAGTAAAGGAAATAACATAGCAATTCTTGACTGAAATAGAGTTATATTACAAAATAACATGCATGCTCTAATAAATTGTTCTCCCAGCGTGATCGTGGCGACAAGGAAGAGATAAAGCAGGCGACCTAATCTCTGCGAGTGCGCCATCGACTCTCTTGATCCCGCTCACCCTGTCCACAATGGGTGCGACAAGGCCTTGGCGCTTCAACGTCGGCGATCGGCGGCAAGGACTTGAGGGCGTTAAGCGAAGCTAACGCTTTGGATTGCGGAAGGCCACCTTCATCAACACCTTACGAAGAGCCCTGCACAGATTTGGCGCGACTCATCGGCCAGCTGCTTTGGGATCTCTTCCGGAGCCGTTGGAAGCCGTCCTGCGCCTTTGAAGAACAAGCTGAGCTTGGCGCTGGGTTGGAGATGCTCGTCGGAGGTACCGAGATCCACCATCCCAGCTCCGTCATTTCATTTGTCGATGGCGGCGGCGGTATGTTACAAGACCCTCGGTCCGATGCATCACGTTCTCTCTGAAGGTGTTACGGCGGTTATCGCTTTTCGTCGGCAACTCCTCGTCGGTCTTGATCTTCTCCAACAAGGCCACCTCCGCTCCTTGGCGCCGTCCAGCGTACGCATCAAGGTGGTCGACTTCAGCTCAAGATCTGCCTTGGAGTCCTTGGCGGCGTCGAGCTCCTTGCCCCTCTCGGCGAGGCGGCCTGCAGCTTCGCCAAGTGTGGCGTCCTTCTCGCGCTTCGTGCTTAAGCGCGGCAAGCTCCTCGCCCGCTCTTACGGAGGTTGGCCTCGGCTGCATCCTGCCGTCTCCAACTCTTTCTTGGCGGCCTCGGCGGCTGCGGCAGCGTCTTTTGCTTCCTTGAGAGCTCCGCCAATTGATTGCTTCGCAGCGTAAGTTCTTCCTCATAGCTGTCAAGATTGATCTTCCGCTCGCCAACTTCGCCTTCTTCTTGCGGACGGCTTCTCGGCAGCTAGCGCTTCTTGCTCCTCGACCTCAGCCTTCTCAAGGATGAAGGCATGCGCTCTCGAAAAAATCGCTCTCGCTCTTCGCCGCTCGGGAGAGCTTCTTGGTTGGCGCCGGAGCTCCTCCGTGCGCTTCTCCATGTTCGCTCCGCCCTCGTGACAAAAGCGCCTCTCGCGATTCCAGCTTGGCTTGCCGAGCGCGGTAGGCGACGGCGGCTCGCAACAGCTGCTCCTCCTCGGCTTCGCCGCTGCTGCTGCTTAGCGCGTCAATAACGACAGCCCGGCGAGGCGATCAGCTCGTCGAAGGTCTCTCCCTCGACCGGTGCCACAGAGCTCGGCGCCCGGGGAGCTTGATGAAAGCGCCATCGCCTTGCCTTCAAGTAGGCGCGCGGTGGGGCTCCTCGTGGGCTGGCGCTGCGACGGCAGCGGAGGATCGGCGGTCGATTGTGGCGCTGGCGCTCTTGCTGACCTCGAGTCGTCGATGCGATCGCTGAACCCTCGCCCGACTTCTTCAGCGGTAGCCATGGCGGCCTCTTGACAGTGGGCTCGTCGCGCCGATTTCCTCCCGGCGGCAAGCGGCGCCGTCGGTGTTACCTTGCGGCGTCCTCCTCGCCGGCGACCTCGGTCTCCATCGGCTCTGCGGCGGATGGATCGGCGACAAGAAAAGCGAAAGAAAAGTCAAGCAAAATATCCAAAAAGAAGAATTGGAAGAAGAAGAACACAAGGGCAGCTTGCGGGCAAGAGGCTTACTGCGATGGGATATCATTGCGGTCTCGGCTACTACCGGTCGGCGGTGCCATCTCTTGCGGAGAGCCGTCCCTTGCGGGAAGCCTCCCTTGCGGAGGGCACTCCCTTGCGGGGATCTTCCCTTAGCGGCGTAGTTGAAGCAGATGGCATGTCGGGGCGGCCTCGGGACACTCTGGCGGGGCTGCTCTGCTCCTACAAAAATCAGCGATCGGATATCGGCAAATAAAAGAGCACCCATGCGCGTCTAACGCGAAAGTGAACCATATACTTACGGCTGGGGGCTGCGTTGGGGCTGCTTTGTGGAAGGTCGTCGGGTCCGGCAAGGAGGTCTCAGACGCGCCTCCGCTGCTGCGGTGGGTTAAATCTCGATGGCGATCACCGGGGTCTTAGCTCTCTTGAAGCTCTACGGGCCAGCGTCACGAAAAGGAAAGAGTTCAGAATGAGCAGAGTCGGACACAAGACAAAGCAACAAATTGAAGAATTACAAAGTACAGCGACAAGATCTTACTCTTCTTCTTCCTCGGAGCTGGTAGCGGAGAGGTCAGTCAGTTCACCTCGGTGCGGCAATTTGGAAGAGTAGGCTCCCTTGGGCGCTTGGCGGGTCTGAGGCTGTGGTCCCAAGAGGCCCGCTCCGATTCTTGCGGCGGCGTGAGGTGCTCCGTGGCTTGATGCTTGCAGCGGTGGGCTTGTCGTCGCTTGCACGGCAGCTGTTAGCCCGTCTGCCGCCCGCCACTTCCCGGCCTTGCGGAGCGCCTTCTTGGTGGAGCTGCGAGCTCCTTCATGACAAGCTACTTGAAGGTGGGGAGGCGCCCTCGGCAGGCTTCGCTCGGCTCAACTTCAGCTCGGCTTGCTCCTCCTCGCCCGGCAAGCTCCTCTCGATCGACAAGGCTTGCCGCCTCTCTGCCTCCGCCTCCTCCACGATAAACCCAAATTCACCCGCGGCGGCAGTCTCTTGCCGCCTCCTCCAACCTGGTGGCGTCGCTGCATCTCGTCATCGGTGGTGTCATGGGTGAGCCCCTCTGCTTTCGTCGAGGCGGATTGGCACTTCTTCAAGCTGTCGAAGAACTGCGCCTTGCGGCGTCATCAGCGGGCTCTTGCCAAGTTGGAGCGATTCCATGCGAGTCGCTGTGGCATCATCACCGCGGATCGCGGTCGGCGAAGAGTTGTTGCATAAAGGCGACTCCCTTGGCAACTGAACCATTCGGGGTGATCGGGGTCATGCTTGAACAGCTCCAGAGCATCGCGTCAAGCTCAAAACGGTGAAGTTGAAGTTGAGGCCGAGGCGCAGCCTCATGATGTCTGCCGCATTATGAAACTCCCAGCAGGTCTCCTCCTCTCCTGCAAAGAAGCGTCTGTGGCGAAGAAATCTCGCCAAGCTGCGCCTCTGATGAAGTCCGGCAAGCTGGCGCGAGATCCGAATAGGCGATCTTCAATCTAGCATCCTCCGGCGCCAAGTTGCTCCAATCGTTGCAGCGTACTATTGGGGTTTGGCGTTTGGGCGATGAATAGCTGCGGGTTCTTCTCTGATCCGGCACGTCAGCCCTCCCTCCTCCCATTGCTCTGGAGCTCTCCTTCCAGATAGGCCTCTTTCTTGCGATTCTTGAGATCGAGGCGATCCCTCCGACAAGGCTCTCCTCTCTCTACTCGAGGCATGAAGAAATAGCGGAAGAGGGCTACGTTTGGGTGGACTCCGACAAAGTTTTCGCGAGATGTCGAAAACTGCCATGGTCGAGACAACATTGAGGGTGAAATCAAGGGCGAAACCGTAGGTGTTCATGATATGCAGAAGAATTGAGAGAAGAAGTGGCGAGCCCTAATAGAAAAATGAAGAAGGGTACCCGCTCGGAGCCAAATCTGATCTGTGGTAGAGTACCTTCGTGCGCGGATCTTCGCGTCTCCGTCGACCGAGAAGATAGTACCATTCCTCGGCTCCTTGGCGAGCTGAGGAAGATGGCCTCCTTCCGCGGCCCATGAGCGCTCTTGCTCGGCCTGACGCCCCTTCCTTGTCGACTTTGGAGCCATGGCGAAGGTGGTGGGGAGACGCGGCGTTGGTGATCTGGCGAGTGGCGATGGGCGAACCTTTGCTCTCTGAGACTAGGGAAGAGGAGCAGCGGTGGTTTTGAGATTAGACAGCAAATGGCGAGTGGGTGAACCCCCTGTTTCCCCTATTTATAAGGAGGGAGAGGGCGGACGTTCCTTTACCGAATAAAAACCCCCACGATCTCTCCCGACACGCCCAGGTTGATGCGTGCTGGTTAATGTGAGGCGTGGTGGTAGTCGGGGCGAGTTATGGCCTAACCAAGGCGCGTGTGCCGTGCCTGTTTGGGGCTGGCTGTAGCGCCTTCGACTTACCCAGGTATGGACGAGCGAGGGCTCTGTCGGTGTACTAGAATAAGGTGCCCTAGTATCCCGAACTTATGCCGGAGGCGAGTCAGACAACCAGCGGCGATGCTTACAGCGGTGATCGCTTAGATCCTCCGTGGTTCCTTTGGAGCCATTCAAGAACAAAGTATTTAAGTCAAAGAGACAAGGCCCGGCAAGAGGAGCTTGGGAAGACCTCGAGGCACCTAGAAGACAAAGGCCCCGACAAGAGGGCTTGGGAGAGAAGGCCCTATGGACGACAAGCTTAGGACGGCGACAAAGGCAACAACAGCGGCAAGGCGCTTGCAGTGAGACCCTCTCCATTCCTCTGCTCGGCTCATCCACCAGCGTGTCGCCGTGGGATCTTTCGGTGGCGTGTGTAAAAGGCTATCTTGCGGCCAGTGACAGCGGTGATGGCGGTGCTGACAAGATCGCCATCGTGGCGGCGGTGGCGCCCACAGCAGTCCTTTGCATCACTTTGTTTAGTGGAAGCTTGAAGCGAGCATTTAATGCCTTTGTCCCCTGCCGTCGAGGTTAGGTAAGGAGCCTTGTACTAGTAGTTGTACCAACCGCCTCTCCTTTTCCGTTTTACCCTTGTCTCGTTGCCACTGTCGATGACCCCTTGGGCATATAAAAGGAGGCCCATGCATAGCGTAGAGGGGGTTCGACTCATTCGAAACTAGAGAACTCCCACGCTGAGTCTTGTAGCTCTCAGCGGCTCCTAGCAAGAACACAATACAATCGGACAAACAACGATGGGGGTATTATCTCTCCGGAGAACTCAGGAAAATTTTGTAAGCTGCTAAGTTGATAACCTTCTCGATCCGCTCTTGATGCGATCTCGCTCCCCTTGAACCGAAAAGGGCTGGTGCGTCGACCCCATAGGTGTTAGTGGAGTACGATCAACTTCCCGACATAATGAGTTCATTACATTACCTTGAAGTGGTGTTTTGTTTTCTTTACTTCTAGACTTCTGAGTTTGTTAAGTTTTGTGTTGTGGAGTTTTTCAAGTTTTGGGTAAAGATTCGATGGACTATGGAATAAGGAGTGGCAGAGCCTAGCTTGCGGATGCCCAAGGAACCCCAAGGTAATATTCAAGGACAACCAGAGCCTAAGCTTGGGGATGCCACAGAAGGCATCCCTCTTTAAATCTTCGTTCATCGGTAACTTTACTTGGAGCTATATTTTATTCACCACATGATATGTGTTTTTGCTTGGTCATTTTCTCTTGTTAGTTTTTGCTTGCTGTTATTTAGAATAATGTTTTGCATCTCTAGTTCAATAAAAAAGTCAAGGATAGCCTTTGCCATGCTTATTTTGCTAGTATACATGTTGCTGTTTGAAAGCAGAAAGTTTACACGCTGTTTCAAAATTCCCTAGAAAAATCAGGGAGTGGTATAATGTTGAATCTTTTTGCATATTGAGCTCTGATAAAATTTATTACAGTTAGAATTTTAGTTCATATTTTTTGGAGTTAGGGAAGTATTGATACTCTTGCATTCTTCTGATTTGTACTGTTTTGGCAGATTGCTGTTATGTTTGCATTGTTTGCATCGTTTGCTTGTTTAATGATTCTATTTAAGGATATGAGTATTAAATATGCAGAGGCATTTAGTATTCAATGTTTAATAATAATGTTAGTGATTTATTCTGATGAAAATGATAAGGTTTTGCATTGGTTTATACTAACCTATCTCACGAGTTCTTGTTGAGTTTGGTATGTATGAAGCTTTTGATAAAAGAGAAACCATGATATGAGAGGAATTAAGGAGACACAAAGTTCAAGCTTGGGGATGCCCAAGGCACCCCAAGATAATATTCAAGAAGTCTCAAGCATCTAATCTTGGGGATGCGGTAGGCATCCACCTTTCTTCTTCAACAACTCTTGGTTAGTTGTTGGGGAGCATGCTTGAAATTCAAAATTTTCCTCGTGTCACCAAGATCTATCTATGGAGAAACTAGCAGCGAGGGAAGGAGGTGCATCTACATACCCTTGTAGATGCATAAGCAGCGTTCAAAAGACGGGGTTGAAGGAGTCATACTCGTCGTGATCCAAATCATCAAGTCTCCACCATCCTCCCTCAATTCTTTGAGAGAAACTTTTCTCGGAAAGGACCTAATTCTAGAAACAATCCTTTTGTACGGGCTGAGACTAGAGGTATACCCAACTGTTTTGGGTGTCCTATGAAGAAGCATTTTATCCGCTTTGGGTTCGAGCTTATCAACTGAAACTTTTTCACATAAGCGTCGCAGCCCCAAACTTTTAAGCGACAATTTAGGTTTCTCAAACCATAGTTCAAGCAGTGTCGTCTCCAGCGAATTACGTGGTGCCCTATTAAAGTGAGTGTGGTTGTCTCTAATGCCTAACCCATGAGCGATAGTGGTAATCGATAAGAGACATCATGAGTGCGCATCATATCCGATAGGGTGCAACTATGATGTTTGGACACACCATCACACTATGGTGTTCGGCGGTATTTATTGTGAAACAATTTCCACAATGTCTTAATTGCGTGCCAAAGCTCGTAACTCAGATACTCATCTCTGTGATCATATCATAGACATTTTATCCTCTTGTCATGATGATCTTCAACTTCACTCTGAAATTACTTGAACCATTCAATAATTCAGACTTGTGTTTCATCAAGTAAATACACTCACTATCTACTCAAATCATCCGTGAAGTAATAACATAGCGATATTCCTTTGCATGCCTCGGCACTCATTGGATTGCACACATCAAAATGTGTTACTTCCAACAAGTTGCTATCTTGTTCCATCTTCTTTGAAACGAGGCTTTTAGGTCATTTTGCCCATGTGGTATGATTTGCATATCTCAAGTGATTCAAAATCAAGTGAGTCCAAGCGATCCATCTGCATGGAGTTTCTTCATGCGTATACACCAATAGACATGGTTAGCATGTATCAAACTTTTCAAAAGCGAGTGAGTCAAAGATCCATCAACATGGAGCTTCTTATGCGTTCATACCAATATGACTTACATGGCGATTGCCACAAGTAAGTGGTACCATCATTACTATCTTATATCTTTTGGCATGAAAATGTGTATTACTATGATCGAGATTCAATAAACCATTCCTTTAGGTGCAAGACCATTGAAGGTAGTATTCAAATAAATAGAGTAACCATTATGCTCCTTAAATGAATAACCGTATTACGATAGACATAATCCAATCATGTCTATGCTCAGCATAAACACCAAATGACAATTATTCTGGTTTAATACTAATCTTGATGGTAGAGGGCGTGCGATGTTTAATCACATCAAACTTGAAACACTTCCAACACATATCGTCGACTCACCTTTAGCTAGTCTCTGTTTATTCCGTAGCCTTTTATTTGAGTTAATAACACTTAGCAACCCGAACGGTATCTAATACCCTGGTGCTACTAGAATTACTAGTAAAGTACACAATAACTTAATGTATATCAATATACTTCTATCGACCTTGCCGACCTTCTCATCTACCAAGTATCTAGGGTAATTCTGCTCGATGGCTGTTCCCCTTATTCTACGAAGCACTTAGTCTCGGGTTTGGGTTCAACCTTGGGTTTCTTCATTAGAGCAGCAGCTGATTCTTTGTTTCATGAAGTATCCCTTCTTTCCTTGCCCTTCTTGAAACTAGTGGTTTCACCAACCATCAACAATTGATGCTCCTTCTTGATTCCTACTTTAATGGTGTCAAACATCACGAATATCTCAAGATCATCATATTTATCCCTCATTTGTTATAGTTCATCACGAAGCTCTAGCAGCTTGGTGGCAATGACTTTGGAGAAACATCACTATCTACGGAAGATCAACTCCCCTCGATTCAAGTGATTGTTGCACTCGGACAATCTGAGCACAAGCTCAACGATTGAGCTTTTCTCCCTTAGTTTGCAGGCTAAGAAAATCGTTGGAGGTCTTATACCTCTTGGCGTGAGCACGAGCTGAAATCCCAATTTCAGCCCTCGAAACATCTCATATGTTCATGACGTTTGAAAAACGTCTTTGGTGCCTCAACTCTAAACCGTTTAAGCTGAACTATCACGTAGTTATCAAAGCGTGTATGTCCGATGTTACTTAACATCCACGAGGACGGCGTTTGGGGTTCAACACTGGCGGTGTATTAAGGACATAAGCTTTTTACGTCCGCATAATCGCTCATCAACTTTCAACTATATTTTCTCTAGGAACATATCTAAATAGTGGAACTAAAGCGCGAGCTTACGACATAATTTGCAAAGATCTTTTGACTATGTTCGGGATAATTAAGTTCATCTCATGAACTCCCACTCGAGATAGAGATCCCTCTAGTCATCTAAGTGATTACATGATCCGAGTCAACTAGGCCATGTCCGATCATCACGTGAACGGACTAGTCATCATCGGTGAGCATCTTCATGTTGATCGTATCCACCATCGACTCATGCTCGACCTTCGGTCTCTTGTGTTCGAGGCCATATGCATACATGCTAGGCTCGTCAAGTTAACCTAAGTGTTTAGCGTGTGTAAATCTGGCTTACACCGTTGTATGTGAGCGTAAGAATCTATCACACCCGATCATCACGTGGTGCTTGAAGCGATGAACTTTATAGCGGTCCACAGTTAGGGAACACTTTCTTGAAATTTTAATGAGGATCATCTTATTTACTACCGTCGTACTAAGCAAATAAGATGTATAAACATGACAAACATCACATGCAATCAAATAGTGACATGATATGGCCAATATCATATTGCTCCTTTGATCTCCATCTTGAGGCTCCACGATCATCATAAATCACGGCATGACACCATGATCTCCATCATCATGATCTCCATCACCGTGTCTCCATGAAGTTGTCTAGCCAACTTATTACTTCTACTACTATGGCTACGGTTAGCAATAAAGTAAAGTAACTACATGGCGTTGTTCAATGACCGCATGTCATACAATAAATAAAGACAACTCCTATGGCTCCTGCGGTTGTCATACTCATCGACATGCAAGTCATGATTCCTATTACAAGAACATGATCAATTTCATACATCACATATCATTCATCACATTCTTCTTGGCCATATCACATCACATAGCATACCCTGCAAAAACAAGTTAGGCGTCCTCTAATTGTTGTTTGCATGTTTCTGATAGCTGCTATGGGTTTCTAGCAAACGTTTCTTACCTCATAAAACCACAGCGTGATATGTCAATTGCTATTTACCCTTCATAAGGACCCTTTTCATCGAATCGGTCCGACTAAAGTGGGAGGCGGCACCGCTAGCCACCTTGTGCAACAAGTGCATGTCGGTCGGTGGAACACATCTCACGTGAAAGTGTGCGTGTAAGGTCGGTCCGGGCAGCTTCATCCCACAATGCCGCCCGAATCAAGATTGGACTAGTAGCGGTAAGCATATTGAACAAAATCAACACCCACAACTACTTTGTGTTCTACTCGTGCAAAGAATCTCATAATAGACAGGCTCGATACCCTTTGTTGGGGAGCGTAGCAAAATTCAAAATTTTCCTACATGTCACCAAGATCTATCTATGGAGAAACTAGCGAGGGAAGGAGAGTGCATCTACATACCCTTGTAGATCACTAAGCGGAGCGTTCAAGAAAGCGGGGTTGAAGGAGTCGTACTCGTTGTGATCCAAATCACCGGAGATCCTAGTGCGAGCAGACGGCACCTCCGCGTTCAACACCGTATAGCCGGTGGCGTCTCCATGCCTTGCTCCGGCAAGGAGAGAGGAGAGGTGGGAAGACTCCATCCGGCTGCAGCACTGGCGGTGTGGTGGTGATGGGGCGTGGCAATCTGCGAGGGCCGCCAAGCACCCAGCAGAGAGGAGGAGGACTTGGGAGAGGGAGGGCTGCGCCCGAGGCAGGGGTGCAGCTCCATCGCCTCCCAACTATATATAGGGGTGGAGGGATTATTTCTTGCCCTCCAAGTCCATTGAGGCGTTAGCAAGGTGGGAGGAAA
>CM038677.1:195383713-195510206 GCA_021605205.1 Aegilops longissima | reverse complement strand
GAGTTGGATGCACACCCACTTAGTTTGTTTGTTGAGCTTTCATATACTTATAGCTCTAGTGCATCCGTTGCATGACAATCCCTACTCACTCACATTGATATATATTATTGGGCATCTCCATAGCCCGTTGATACGCCTAGTTGATGTGAGACTATCTTCCCTCTTTTTGGCTTCTCCACAACCACCATTCTATTCCACATATAGTGCTATATCCATGGCTCACGCTCACGTATTGCGTGAAGATTGAAAAAGTTTTGAAAATGTTAAAGTATGAAACAATTGCTTGGCTTGTCATCGGGGTTGTGCATGATTTAAATACTTTGTGTGGGGAAGATAGAGCATAGCCAGACTATATGATTTTGTAGGGATAACTTTCTTTGGCCATGTTATTTTGAGAAGACATGATTGCTTTGTTAGTATGCTTGAAGTATTATTATTTTTTATGTCAATATGAACTTTTGTCTTGAATCTTTCGGATCTGAATATTCATATCACAATTAAGAAGAATTACAATGAAATTATGCCAACTAGCATTCCACGTAAAAAATTATCTTTTTTATCATTTACCTACTCGAGGACGAGCAGGAATTAAGCTTGGGGATGCTTGATACGTCTCCAACGTATCTATAATTTTTGATTGCTCCATGCTATATTATCTACTATTTTGGGCAATATTGGGCTTTATTTTCCACTTCTACATTACTTTTGGACTAACCAATTAACGGAGGCCCAGCCAGATTTCTTTGTTTTTGCCTATTCGGTATTTGAGGAAAAGGAATATCGACGGAGTCGAAGCGGAACGAAATCAAGCTGGAGAAGTTATTTTTGGAAGGAAAGCCACCGATAGACTTGGACTCTCGTCGGAAGATACGGGAGCTGGCCACGAGGGTGGGGGCTCGCCCCTGCCTCGTGGGGCCCCTAAGCTCCACCGACGTCGCCCTGCACCCATATATACCTACGTGTCGAAAAACTTCCGAGCAGAAGATAGATCGGGAGTTCCGCCGCAAGCCTCTGTAGCCACCAAAACCTCTCGGGAGCCCGTTCGGCACCCTGGGAGGAACCCATCACCGTGGCCATCTTCATCATCCGGCGCTATCCATGACGAGGAGGAGTAGTTCACCCTCGGGGCTGAGGGTATGTACCAGTAGCTATGTGTTGGATCTCTCTCTCTCTCTCGTGTTCTCTCTCGTGTTCCCTCTATGGCACGATCTTGATGTATCGAGCTTTGCTATTGTAGTTGGATCTTATGATGTTTCTCCCCTCTACTCTCTTGTGATGAATTGAGTTTCCCTTTGAAGTTATCTTATCGGATTGAGTCTTTTATGAGAACACTTGATGTATGTCTTGCCGTGCTTATCTGTGGTGACAATGGGATATCATGTGCCACTTGATGTATTTTTTGGTGACCAACTTGCGGGTTCCGCCCAGAACCTATGCATAGGGGTTGGCACACGTTCTTGACTCTCCGGTAGAAACTTTGGGGCACTCTTTGAAGTACTTTTATGTTGGTTGGATGAATCTGAGATTGTGTGATGCATATCGTATAATCATGCCCACGGATACTCGAGGTGACAATGGAGTATCTAGGTGACATTAGGGTTTTGGTTGATTTGTGACTTAAGGTGTTATTCTAGTACGAACTCTTTATTAGATCGATCCGAAAGAATAACTTTGAGGTGGTTTCGTACCCTACCATAATCTCTACGTTTGTTCTCCGCTATTAGTGGCTTTGGAGTGACTCTTTGTTGCATGTTGAGGGATTGTTATATGATCTATCTATGTTATTATTGTTGAGAGAACTTGCACTAGTGAAAGTATGAACCCTAGGCCTTGTTTCCTAGCATTGCAATACCGTTTACGCTCACTTTTACCACTTGTTACCTTGCTGTTTTATATTTTCAGATTACAAAACCTATATCTACCATCCATATTGCACTTGTATCACCATCTCTTCGCGAACTAGTGCACCTATACAATTTACCATTGTATTGGGTGTGTTGGGGACACAAGAGACTATTTGTTATTTGGTTGCGGGGTTGCTCGAGAGAGACCATCTTCATCCCTCGCCTCCCACGGATTGATAAACCTTAGGTCATCCACTTGAGGAAATTTGCTCTTGTCCTACAAACCTCTGCACTTGGAGGCCCAACAACGTCTACAAGAAGAAGGTTGCGTAGTAGACATCGAGAGGCATATCGATCGATGTGTGCGCAAAGAAGGAGCTGAGGGCCTACACACACCGTGGGTGAGCGACCTAAAGTGAAAAGGCGAATTTGCGATGGAGCTAGAGAATCTTTGAGGAGGGTGAGAGGGATGCGGGCGTGTGCATGCACAAGAGAAAGTTAGCGCTAGCTACAAAGATAAGAGGGTTGTGTGGGTGTAAAAGACGAATAGAGATCATATATACTTCATTATAAAAAGAGAATTCAAATATTTGAAGTATTTATCATAGTGTTTCAAACCGACGCATGTGTGAATATATATAACGGTGATACACATGGTGTGGTTATGAACTTGTTATACTACATTTAATATATTTTATCTCTACTCTTATAAAAAACGGAGTTGTTGATGACGGTGTGCCTGCCATCCTGCATTATAGGCCGTCCGATTTATATCTGGCGGATAGCAAGAAAACTATGATGGTTGAAGTTGGCAACAATCATGATTGTACATTCTTATTGAAATAGAGAAACGAATTCAAATTTAGTTCGAATTGCAGCGGTTGTATAGACATTTGGAATGCACTAAAATGTTGGTATGAGTAGGTTACATGCATTATACAGCAAGCGAAAAAATTTAATCGGACATAACATGGATTCATACTCCCTCCTTCCATCTATATAGGGCGTAATGAGATTTTTAAGACCGCCTTTGACTATTGACAAGATTAATAGTACATGGCATGCACAATGTGAAAATTATATCATTGAAAGAACCTTTCACAGACGAATTTAACGATGTGCTTTGTGTAAGTTGCATGTCATATATCATTGCTCTAATATTTGGTCAAAGTTAGCATCGAAAAACGCATTAGGCCCTATATAGATGGAAGGAGGGGCAAGACTCTCTCTTTGTGTGGTGTGAATAGTTTTATTTTTTTGTTTTCTTTTTGGTTGAGGGAAGTGCGCTGATTTGGTACATACAAGTACAATATTACTACACGTTAGGCTTGTCCCTAAAATTCAACCCGCGTCTTGTTATATCTCGAAAATTCAGATATCGTGCTCCCTAAACTGGCGCCTTCACAACTCCCGCCTTGCTATCCCGAAATTACAACGGGCGCGAAAACTCCCTCAAGCTGCCAAATCCCGACACATCCCCCTTCTAACCACGAGGCGAAGGGGCGCTAGTTCAAATCGATGGGGGTACTTTTGTAACACACCCTACATTTTGGACAAGCGCGTCCCTAAGTCATGCTTCACCCCTCCCATCGCCCCTTTTCGCCATTCGAAATCCCGAGCCGCCATAACCTCTCCGCTCCGGCCGCCAAACCCCACCCTCCTCTGTCCGCCACGTCACGCTGCCCGGCCGAGCCTCTTCCCCAACGGCGTCGTCCACCGCAACAGCTCGGCGTCCCTCGTCCACCTCCCGGATGAGGATCCGTCGTCCGTCTCGCCGTCCCTTGATTCAGCCGCCCGTCCTCCACTTCCAAGGAGCTGCTCGACGATCGCCTCGTCTATCGCGGCTGCTCCATCCCCACGCCGCCTTAACCTGCTCCACCGAACGCATCATCCTCACCGACTCCTCGGACGAAGCCGAGGCCTACTCGGCGCCACCAAAGAGGTTGTACACTCATCGCATCGCACCTTCTCCTAAACTTCGACCTCCGGCGCCGGCGGTGCTCCATCCGCACCCCCATGGGCGGCTACCTTGAAGCCGGCGCGCGCGGCGACATCTCCACGGCGGCGTCCATACCAGCGGATCTGCTGCTGCTGCTCGGCTCTCGCTTCGCCTTCGCTGCTGCTGCTGCTCGGCTCTCGCTTCGCGCTGCTGCTGCTGCTGCTCCGCTCTCCTTCGATCGCTTCGCTTCGCCCATTGCTGCTGCTGCTCTCCCCTCGCCCATCTCTGCTGCTCTGCTCGATTAAGCCACACTTGATCGGTGAATCGACTTTTGGGTCGATCGATTTTCAGGGCTTGGGGGCTCGCAGAGTTAAGGAAGAACCACCCAGCGGGGCGGGGCTCACGGAGAGGTACCCCACTATCTATCTTAGGGTGCGGGGTGGGGCGGGGGCCTAGAGGGCTGGCAGGCGGCGGTGGTGAGTTGTTTGAGGCGGGCGTGCGGGCTGGGGCAGTGGTACGGCCGATGGTGGCTGGCGGCTCGGGGTGCAGGTTGAAGATGAACTGCAGCCCTCCTAAACTACATGTCAAGTGCCTCTCTGCTACCATTGCGTTCAGTTTGACGAGTAGCATTCAGATTCCTGATAAATTTCAGTTTTGTGATTAAGTTCGAGTCAACAGTTTTACCTCATCTGTTGTAGTCGGTGGTTTCGGTGATGTTAATTTTACATCCATTTTACATCATCTATTGGAGATGTTATTAGAAACCCACTTGACATTGGCGATGTCATCTTGTCTTTGCTTCAGCCTTGGCGTCTTCGGCTCACGGAGCTGCTCCAACGACAAAGCGATCCATCACAACATAGCGATTGCCACGGGCGCCGTCTCTGATTCCTCAGATCTTCCTCCACACCTCCGGCAGCCACCTCTGCCTCAACTGCTGGCGACCAACCTAATGATCTTTGAGGTCGACACGGCCACTGCAAAGAGGTTGTACACTTGTTGCATCACTTATTACTATACATTCACGTCGATCCATTAGGGCTATTTTGGTTCAGCGGAAAACGTCGATCCTTTGGTTGTTACCATCACTCTAAATTTCTGCATGCTCTCCTTACATAAGCTCACCATATTTTTTTCAGTATGCATGTCGGATATTGTACACGATCATGCTGAACATGTAGAGAAAAAGAGAAGAGTTTTTGCGGCAATACAATGTCATGCGAGACATCGCTCCATGGTGGGTTCAATGGCAAACCCTCCCCACCCCTCTCCAGATTGTAATCCAGAGGAAGATATCTGTTCTGAGGCGGATTCAGACGCCGCTGACCACTCCTATTTACTCCCCAAGGTGTTTGCTCTACCTTGGCATGATGATGTTAGTCATATCATGCATATGTTGCCTTGGAGTGCCTACTTTTGACATCATATATGTCATCTGCTTAGTTTAGACATGTTCTGTAATGCCACATGTTTAGTTTCTATATCATATATGGGAATTATGCAGTCTCATGTCTTTTAGCCAGCCATAATATATGTGAAATGTGCAATGCCATCCAGTTTAACCAGGCATCATATATTTGAATGATATGTTGCCCATCCTTTTCTTCATTACATTTCCATTTGTCGACAATGTTTGTACATTAAACTACTCTTCCTGTGAATTAGCCATTTGGGTGGGAGATGGAAAAATCTGGAGTGAAAACAAGGCCTTGAGAGAGGCAGTGCTACACAGTCAAGCAGATCTCTTGTTGGGTCCCGATAGCTCCTCGGAGATGCATTCAGAGACAGATGACCAGTCCTATTCCACCACTGAGGTGTATGCTCTAACTTGGCACGGTTATACTGCTCATATCATGCATACGGTGTCTTGCATTGCATAGTTTAGACATTATATACACAATATTCAACACCATGTTCTTAGTTCAGACATCATATCGAATGCCCTCTGTTTAGCATATAAATCACATATGTGAATAAAATGATGCGATCCTGATTACTTAGATAACATGTAGGTGAATTATGTCATGCGATCCTGTTTAGTTATTCATCATATCTTTGAATTATGTTATGCTATGCTATCCAGTTTAGATAGACATCATATATGTGAAATTATGTCATGCTATCCGTTTTAGTTAAACAATATACATGTCAACTATTTCATGCCCTCTTTTTTCCACACTATCTATTGCATTTGTTTCTCATACAATGTATGTACATTCAACTATGTTTCCTGTTTATCAGCCATTTGAATTGGAGCGGGTGATGCCAGTATCTAGCGGACTAAAAACGCGGTCTTCAAATAAAACAGTGCTACCTCTTGGTGGAGATAGCACCCCGGTTGTACATGCACAAGAACCAGCCCAACCACGCATAACCCAAACTCTCGCAGATTGTACCCCTACTACGATGGACAGAGAACCAGCTTCACCCAATCTAACCCCAACCCCAGCCGATAGTAACCCAGTTCCTGTTGACACAGCACCATCTCCACCACAGAGCTCCCAAACAAGAGCAGTTAGTAAGGCAGCTCCGGTGCCCAAAGGGCGATACTATCACGGCGAACCCCAACTCCACGGTTAATGCGCCTATTCACGTGGAGGAAGCACAACCAGCTAGTCGTAGTTTAGCATCTATCGCATTTGATGTTGTTAAATCGTATGTGCGTATCTTCCCATCTTGGAAATATTATCTGAAGATGAAAGAAAATGCCGATTCAGGTGTTTGTCCGGGAGTTATGTGTGTAAGTAATGTTATTCATGGCAATTACTTTGCTTCGTCCCATACATCCTACCTCCACGATGTTATAATACAGCAAATTTTCCCATTTTTCTCTATAGAAAAGGACCGATTTGGAAACTCAGGATGAGGTAACCTATGCTAATACCTCTGGTATCTTCAAGAATGCTTGGTGGCGATGTCGAATTACACGAAGAAAAGCGTACTTCACCGCAAAGAAACTCATCAAATTCCCTTACGTTCTCACGAGACACATTTATTGGATGATGGTTGTGAACGCCTTGTTACATCTTGGTCCCGAACCAAGAATGTGGTAAGGTCTATGAGCTCATTTTCTATTTTTAAGTATTATATTCTTGCGTCTTCTTGTACTCTGTTCATGTAGAACAAGTGCCTAAACACGAAGAACAACTGCTCTAATTTAAGATTCCATCGCTATCATAGTTCAAAAAAGCGTTAGGCGTTAATTGTGCGTTTGCCACCGCCTTGCGCTTCTTGACCAAAGCGCATGCTTATGCGATTATGCCTGATTATGCGTAGTTATGCGCTTAATGCGTTTTGCCAGCGCCTAGAGCCTAAGCGCGCTTAACGCCGCTTAGGCTCGCCTTTTTAACTATGATTGCTTTGCTCTTGTATCCTTGTATTTACTCATACAAACTTATTTTTAAATTGAAGGATCAATCGAAACTCAATGGCACAGCGGTATGTTCACGCATGTTTCTTTAACATGTTTGCTCTTATCAATAGCTCTGTTGATTTCAGTTTCAATTGTGTATACTGATTGACTTTCATATCATGCACATTACTAGCAAGCAGAGCCAATAGTGTTGTTGTACATGTAGACCCGTGGTACCCATCTGAAATCTTGTTGTGCCGTGTAGTTTCCCACGCTTTGTATTCTTTTCTTTGCTGCTTTGTCTTGAAGTGATATGATTTGAACCGTGTCTCTATTTTCATTTGGCAAGACAATGCAGTGACCATAGGACATAGATATATGTTTGTTTGATGCTTTTATTATGTACTAGTACTTGGCAATAGAAGACTTGGTAGTTTAATCCTGTCCACCTTACTAATGAACTGGTTCTTTGAAATGAGTTTCATATACTAGTACATGCTAAACTTGTTATGTATGCGCTTGTTTCTTCTTTTAGAATCTTGTGAGAATATTGGGGAAGAGTGCCTTATTAAGCAATGGTAAAGGAAGTAATGCTGAGATAAGGTTCGGGATAGTGACACATCATGTCTTGGTTTAGTGTTAGAGTTACTAGCCACTACCGCTTGCACAAGCTATTCAAACTCCACCGTGCGAATCAGTTCGGTTTCTTGAGTCTCAACTACAAGTGAAAGACATCGATCAGTTGTTGTCTTTGCAAGAAGCGGAAGGACTGCGGAAGTCCTGGAGCATTCGGATGCATACTTTACGGTGCAACGACAAGCGTTGGAGGATTTAGCGCCAAGCAGGACAAAGCTAATCAGCTTGCTAAGCTTATTGCCGACATGGTGGATACCGAGGATAGCGTTTCTTGAGCTCTTCCGAAGTTGTTTCAGTTATGCTCTTGTTTTCTTTGTCGCGTTTATTTGCTTTGGTGGCCAATTTTGACGGCCGATGTATATGATATCTTTGCTTTGTTCCCTATATTTGCACTGGTGGCGAACTTTGATGCCCAGTGGATGTAATATGTGTAATAGCCGTGATAGCTTATCATAAGTTGTTTGCTTATTTATTTCCTTCTTGTCTTGTTTATTTGTTTGCTTGTAGTCAGTGCAGTTCTTTTTCCGCGGTTTGCTAGTGGCTGCAATAACCTATATTTTAAAACTAGGCCACAATAACCATGGACTAATATTTACTGTAGTGACACTGGGCCTCCTACGAGCCGTAGAAACAGTGGGCCTTCTACGGCCATAGAAACAGTTGGCCTTCTACGGGACGTAGAAACAATGTGCCTTCTATGGGCCGTAGAAACAATGGGCCTTCTACGGGCCGTATCATCAATGGGCCTTATACGGACCGTATGATCGATTGGCCAAACATGGGCCAATAACAGGCCGCATTATGGTCGTAAACGGGCTAGAGTTGGAATCGTCCGTTCATGGGCCGACCATAACGGGCCATCGTTAATAAACCGTGTTGGCGGCGCTATGAAAGCGGCCCAGCGATTAACGGACCACAAATGGGCCGACTATAACCATGGGATGAATTTGGCCCTGGCGCGAAAATAGCGATGTCGGGCCGTAAGTAAGCGAATCTGGAAATGAGCCCAAGAATAAATGGGCTCGAGAAGGCGAAAGATAACATGGGCTGGAAGCGCCCAGCGGAATAACGGGCGTTAATGGGTATAAAGTGATACTTTGTTCATTACGGGCCGATTTCACCACGGGCCTTAATGGGTGTAAAGTGATACCTTTGTTCATTACGAGCCGATTTCACCACGGGCCGTTAATAGGCCAAGAGTTACATAGGGCCTCATATGGGCTTAAAGACGTCATGGGCCAGAAGTGAAAACGGGCTGGAATCATATTGGATGGCCCAGATGACGCTACTGGGCCTAATTCGGATAGGGCGTAACGGGCCTTGGGTTAGCGGGTTGTAAATGGGCTATATGCGAACGGGCCGTTAACAGGCTTTCCATGGGCCGGCCCGCCACCTTTTGACCAAGTCAAACGGGCTGGCCTTTTCACAGGAATGGCCCTTTTTGGGCCATGCCACGTGTCGATGTATCATAAGCGCCTATCTGACCCACTGACGAGCTGACACGTGTTTCGTCCGGCCAATAAGAATTTTACACATGGAAATTTTCCATTGGTCGGGGCTGTTAACGGGTTATCGGATCCAAAACCCGACCCGATAGCTTAACGGCTTTCCGTTACGGTGGATGCCACGTGTCGGTCACCCTTGACGAAAGCACTTCTATGACGCGCGATTTATCGTCATGGAAGTGGACACTTCCGTGATGATAATTTTGGTAATGTCATGGAACACTTCTCGACGGCACATGTATGACTATCTTGATTACATCGCATAAATTTGTCATGGACATACATGCATGACAAAAGCGTGACCTCTTGTGACAAACACGTATCATCACGAAAGTGTATTTTTTTGTAGTGGTGCCTCCTTATTACGCGCAAAATAATTATTCCTCCACCTGTACGCGGGGACCCACCGTCGGGCCACCGTATTTCGTGAAAAAAATGTTTCCCCCTGACTGCTGGGACCCACCAGCTACACCTTCGCATGTAAGGAAGTGCGTCCGGGCAAAAAAAAACAAAACGATTCGCCCCCCTGATTGCTGGGACCCACCAGCTACATCTTCGCACGTAAGGAAGTGCCTGACAGTCGGGACCCACTTGGTCGAAGCGTACGTAGCGTTGTCATTCTGGTCGTGAGCGATGTGCGTACATATATCTTTGGTGGATGTAGAGGCCCTTGCGTGTCGTAGTAGAGTCGCGCGCGTAGCATGTACATGTCGTCTGCGTGCAAAGGTGCAAGAAAGAAAATACAGCCACGTATGTGTACATACGGGCGGGGTATCAACGCCTTTCGCGCGCATCGTCTGGCGAGGCTCATTGACATGGCTGGGTCGGAACGGCGGGCAACGTCGTCGTCATGTTCATGGGGAGGCAGCGGAATGCGTCGTGTTCATCGAAGGCAACGGAAGCGTGGGAGCCAATCGGTGGGTTGGAGCGGAATGCGTGGTCGTGTTCATCGGGAGGGCTTGGGACGGAGCAGGCGATGGAAATGAGGCATGGCGTCACCGTAGAAGCGGAGAAACAGCCTTGTGTTCGGCCGGACACGTTGAAACAGGATCCTGTTCGCCGGGAGGGTGTGGCGTCCGCAAAAGCGGATTTAAGCGGACCTCCTACGGTCAAAGCAGGGGTCTGTTGATCGGGAGGGTGTGGCGTACCGCAAAAGCGGATTTAAACGGACTTGTGTTGGGCGCCACGGTCAAAGCAGGGGTCTGTTGATCGGAGGGTGTGGCGTCCGCAAAAGCGGACTTAAACGGACTTGTGTTGGAGTGCTACGGTCGAAATGGGGTCATGTTCATCGGTAGGGGTGTGGCGTGCGCAAAGCAGGACTCCACGAGTGCTGTTCATCTCCACCGTCGACCTCCTCCGGCCTCCACGGGCTAGCGTCGACCTCCTCCAGCCTCCACGGGCTCCTGTTCATCCAGCCTCCACCGCGCTACTCCACGGCTCTTGTTCAACCACCCCTCCACCGTCTCATGTTCATCCAGCCCTCGCGAGACCACGGGGTCCTGTTCAACCACCCCTCCACGGGCACCCCTTCACCGTCTACTGTTCATCCAGCCCTCCACACCACGGGGTCCTATTCATCCAGAGGCAACGCCACCGCTCGTTGTTCATCAACCCCGGCAACGCTCACTATTCATCCCGAGGCAGCATCGATCGACTTGATTAGCGGCGATAGTGAAGAATCGTTCGATCTGGATTCGATTAACGACCATCGATCGATCGCTCGGGTTGATAGCGTGCCCGCTGCGGTGCAATCGCTCGGGTTGATTAGAGCCCAATGCCTCGCTCGGGTTCAGCTAAAAGCTAACGCCTACATACGCTGCAGCAGCGTCGTGTGTACGAGAAAGCAGCGCATCGCTCGGCCCCTGACCTCCCACCGTAATCGGGAACTCCCCGAAATTTTCCTCGCCCTCGCTTCTACCATGGTTTTTTTCGTCATGGACGGCCTAAAGAATGTCATGCAGCTGCGTCTCCGGCCCGCCCAGGACGAAAAGCTCATTTTCTGTCATGATTTTTTGTCATAGAAGTAGGAGCCCACCACATCTATGATGGTACCGGGTTCTGTCACAATTATCGTCATAGAAGTGTCATATGTATGACAGAAAAAAATTTCGTTCGGCCCAAAATGTCACAGATGTGTCTTTTTTTATAGTGGAAGTCATGCTACTCCCACACCAAAGCTCTATTATTGTGAAATCCGATACTCCTGTAGTGTGATTACTACATGAGCTTATTTGCATGTTTTTTCACTTCTATTTGTACATATGTTGTCCAACTATTGCTTTGAGCAGAAACAGGGCATACAATTTGGTCGAGTGGTCTTCTATACATGTGTCGTACTAGGATCTTCCTGTAATAGTGCTACTTTATCATTCTAAGTATGTGCATATACTATATCTAAGATATTACAAAGCAAGTTACATAAAAAAAATTCATGTGAAACCATTTTTTGACTTTTTGTTATGTTTGTGAAATACGTACATATTTTTATGTAAAAACGAGTATGCTCAAAAGATGACACACACTACCTAAAAAGTGGTACATATACTACTTAAACATTCTTATATACTACATACTACATGTGCATACCCTTAATTTTGACAGATATTACATACAACATACAAAACTCACATGAGGGTAACTACCCTTGGGGGTAGGAAACATTTGAGTAGTCTTCTATGCATGAAGAACTAATGAATAATTTTCTATGCATTCAATGGATTCCTCAACGAGAACTAATGAGTGGTTTCAAAATGATCTGGTTGAGCATCTGTGGGCGCTTCGAGCGAAGAACCAATAAAATATGTCCGAATAAGTTGAATTCAAATTTAAACTATTTATCTATAATACTTTGTGTTTGACTGTAGTATTTATATTTGAATTGCATTGAAATACTTGCACAACATGATTATGGGAGAAGGAGATATTTATTTTTGAAATTTTGAGCTCTTCGGATATCGAAAAAAAAACATAGACAGTGAAAAAATTGAATGACCGTCTCCTTTCCACGAAAATGTTTGAACGTAACCATAAACGTCCTGTGTCAGATTTGATGCACAACTTTGGAGTTGCCCTTACCTACTCTGTACCAGGGGAAACTGGAAAGAAACGAGCACAAAGAACGTGTCAGCGTGTGGTTCAGATAATAAGGAGTGACAAGAAGCATGAATTGACGCCCGAAGCCGCTATAAAATTGCCAGCAAGAGCAATGAACCAATGCAATGCAACGCCACGTACGTGACTTGACTCAAGTTGAGCACGCTTTGTGATGGAGGCATGGAGCCAACCAGATCACCACTAGTTCTGCTCGTGGCGCAAGCCGTACTCGCTGCGACGATGCTGCAACAACCATCAGAAGCGAGGGTGCAGGCGGTGGCGCCATCAACACGACATCTCGCCGGAGGCAAAGAAGCTGAAACAGCAGCCGCTACCTCCTCGCCGGCTTCACCATTCACCGGCGACCCGCCACTAGTTTTGCTCGTGGCGTACGCTGTACTCGCGGAGGCGACGCTGCAAGCATCGGAAACGAGGGTATGTTAGACTCTGTATATACTGGGCCCCATTTGTAATTATGTTGTACATGATTATATAATGAAAGGGCCACCCCACGTTGGAGGTGTGCCACAAACCCTAAAACCCTTGTCTAATATGGTATCAGACCTAACGATCTAATGTCTTCCGCTCCGCCTCCGCCACCAGCCGCCGCCGCCGCCTCAAGCGCCGCCGACACCACGGTTTCCTCCCCCGCCCTCCTGCCGCCGGCCCCCGTCCACATGGATCACTCGTTCCTCCCGCCGTCCCTCGCGCGTCTTCTCAACGTCGGGACTGCGCCCTACACGGCGGATGGCTCACTCGGGCCCCTGCAGACCCAATCGGCGGGGTCTCTCTTCGCCGGCCCGGTGTCTTCCCTGTACGCTGGCGTCTCCTCTTCATCGCCTGCTGCTTCGGCCCGGTCCCAGCAACCGTCGCCGCCGCCGGCTGCCGTGCACTCCCTTGTGCCCGCACCGCCGCCCCCTACCGCGTCGCACCAGATGCGTGCGATCGCGCCTGCTCCGGCTGCCGTCATCTACACCGCAGCCGGCCCTACTGTTGCCGATGCCGCCCATACCAATCACGGCGGCTACCCACTCTCTGTGGCGCCAGACGGCGGTTGCCACAGCGCGTCCTTCCCTACGGGCGTATCTGGCGAAGCGCGTACCGGCTCCGCCGCCCTATGGGGCGCCCTACCCGTACGGCCCCTCGCACCCGTACGCACCGGCTGCGGCGCCATCTGCACCCGTGATCTCCCCGACGCCATACGTGGATGCCGAAGCTTCTCTGGCCGCGATCTCCTCGCCGCCGTTTTTGTTCTCGCACCTCCTACCGGTGAAGCTTAAACCGGACAACTATCTATATTGGCGTGCTCAGGTGCTTCCTCTCCTTCGCAACCATTACTTGGAGGGGTTCGTCAACGGTACACTGCCGTGTCCACCGCCACATCATCCGATGTTCCGTGCGTGGATCGCTCAGGACCAAGCCATCCTCTCAGCTATCCAGTCTTCCCTTGGTGAGGGTGTGGCTGGGCTAGTCCTCTTTGCTTCATCCTCTCATGAGGTGTGGGACATCCTGGAGTCGAGTTTCTCGTCTCAGTCTACTGCTCAATCCATGGCCATCCATGCCAAGCTTGGTGAAACTCGCAAGGACAATGGTACGGTGACCACCTTCTACAACAAGATTAAGAAGTTGGCTGACACTCTTGCTTCCGATGGAGAGCCCCTTCGCGACGGCGAGTTCACATCCTTCATCCTAGCCGGCCTCGACAGCAACTACGACTCGCTTGCCGAGGTGATTAACGAACGCAAGGAGCCTCTTCGTCCTCAGGAGCTCTACAGCCGTCTCCTATCAACGGAGCAACGGCTCAACGCGCGCCGCCCCGACGTCTCCACCGACTCCTCCGTCAACGCCGTGTACCGCGGCAAAGGCGGTGGCCGTGGCCCCTCTGCATCTTCCTCAGGAGGAGGGGGCAAGTCCGGTGGTGGTGGTGCGCCCTCGTCCCCACAGCAGCAGTCCCCGCGCTCTGGCAGCCCGGTGGTTGTCGTTGATGGCCGCGCCTGCGCCTGCTGTACCGCCTGTGGTGCTGCTCAGCCATGCCAGCTCTGTGGCCTGCCTCGTCATGTCGCCTCTCGCTGCCATCGCCGGTTCAAGACAGACTTTCTTGCCCTCGGCAATAATGGCAAGGGCAACGAGCGTCAAGTTAACATGGCGCAATAGGGTCACACCCCTTCTTATCCTGTTGATCCCTCTTGGTACATGGACACTGGAGCAACCACGCACGTCACCAACGAGCTGGGCAAGCTAACTGTCCAGCAGCCTTACCGCGGGCATGACAAGGTTCACACAGCTAACGGGGCAGGTATGCGCATTTCACATGTTGGTCAGGCATCACTTCTCACAAGCACCTCTAGGACATTGCATCTTAGAAATGTTCTTCGTGTTCCCACAGTTGCACGTAATTTACTCTCTGTTCCTAAACTTACACAGGATAATAATGTTTTCTGTGAGTTTCACCCGTTTCATCTCTTTGTTCAGGATCGTGCTACGAGGAACATACTTCTTAGAGGTCGCTACCGCCATGGTCTATATGCGCTTGACGCCCCCACCGACGTTCCCGCTCCTGCTGCTGCGTTCCAGGTCTTCAGTGGCGTCTGTGTGTCTCCATCACTATGGCACTCTCGTCTTGGTCACCCAGCATCTCCCATTGTTCGTCATGTCCTCCATCATCATGAGCTGCCATCCGAGTCTAGTAATAAAGATGCCTCTGTCTGTGATGCCTGTCAGCAGGGCAAGAGTCATCAATTAACTTTTTCTGTTTCTACACATATAGTAAAAACTCCTCTCGAGCTTGTGTTTTCAGATGTATGGGGTCCTGCCCAGCTGTCCGTTAGTGGGCATGAATATTATGTCAGTTTCATTGATGCTTACAGTCGCTTTACCTGGATTTATCTCCTTAAGCATAAGTCTGATGTGTTTAATGTGTTTTTACAATTCCAAGCACATGTTGAGAGACTCCTAGATCGTAAAATCATTCATGTACGGTCAGAGGGGGGGGTGAATACCGCAACCTCAGTACCTTCTTTGAGAAACTAGGAATTGCTCATCGTGTTTCTTGCCCACATACACATCAGCAGAATGGTTCAGCTGAACGTAAGCACCGTCATATTGTTGAAACTGGTTTAACCCTGCTTGCTCATGCATCTGTCCCGTTTCGTTTTTGGAGCGATGCTTTTACTACAGCCTGTTTTCTTATAAATAGGCTTCCTTCGCGGCTCCTTCATATGAAAACTCCACTTGAACTCTTGCTTGGTAGGACTCCGATTACGTTTCTTAAAGTGTTGGCTGTGCGTGTTGGCCGCATCTCCGTCTGTATAATAATCGCAAGCTTGAGTTCCGATCAAAGAAGTGTGTCTTCCTGGGGTATAGTTCTGTTCACAAAGGGTATAAGTGCCTTCATGTCCCGTCTAATCGTGTGTATATCTCCCGCGGTGTTGTTTTTGATGAGCACGTTTTTCCCTTTGCTGCTCTTCCCTCACCTGACACAAGCTCCACACCGCCAGTGCACCCATCCACTATATTGCCTGATCAGTTTGTAGATGTTGCACATTCGCCCTCTTTGTTGTCTAACCATGGTGCAGGTATTGGGAGATGTGCGCGGTTTCAGCTCCTGGATGAGGTTGACGCTCCGGCTCCCTCGTCCCCGATGGCCATGTCATCACCGCCCGCTCACGTCGATCGGCTGGCGTCGTGCATCTCCCATGCAACGAGCCCGCCCGTGCCCGTGACCGCGGTTGCTGCACCGCGCGTCACCACTCCGGCCCAGTCGCCGCCTCTGCTGACTGGTGCGTCGGCCCAGCGGGCCGTCTCGTCTGCACCGGCATCCTCGCCATCAACGCCTGGGCCGTCACCTGCATCGCCGCATGGGCCGTCCCCGCCTGGGAGCCCCCCGCCATCGACGCCTGGGAGTCCCGCGTCATCATCGTCGCCTGTACGGCACTTGTCCTGCTCGCCTGGATCGGCGTTGCCCTCGGGTGGGTCGGCGTCTCCTGCTGTGTCTTCATCGTCACCGCCACCGACTGCGTCAGCCTCTGCCATGACGGATGCTGCGTCCCCTTCATCATCCTCACCGTCGGTTTCGCCACCCGTTCCGCCCCCGGTGCTGCGTTCTCACACACGCAGCAAAAGTGGCGTGTTTCGTCCTAAGGAACGCAAGGATGGTACGATGGCCTGGCTTGCGACTTGCATGGCGCAGGCCCAGTCCGATCCTACTGCTGAGCCTCGGCATTTTTAGGCTGCCCTGAGTATCCCACACTGGCGTACTGCGATGGAACAGGAATACCACGCTCTCCTTAAGAATGAAACGTGGCGACTGGTTCCTCCCAAGGCTGGTGTCAACATCATTGATTCAAAGTGGGTTTTCAAGGTAAAGAAACATGCTGATGGTTCCATCAAGAGATACAAGGCTCGACTAGTTGCTAAAGGATTCAAGCAACGCCATGGCCTTGATTATGGGGACACCTTCAGTCCAGTGGTCAAACCTACCACGATTCGGCTTCTGCTCTCACTGGCAATTACCCGTGGATGATCTCTTCGTCAGCTTGATGTTCAGAATGCTTTCCTTCATGGTGTTCTTGAGGAGGAGGTTTACATGCGTCAACCTCCAGGTTTTGTTGATCCATCTCGTCCACAGCATCTATGTCGTCTTGTTAATGCACTCTATGGTCTGAAGCAGGCTCCGCGTGCTTGGCATGCACGTCTTGGCACCACTCTTCGGGCTCATGGATTTGTCCCTCACGGCGATGCCGTTATTTCTTCTTTAGCGACCTACGGTTACTATGTACTTACTGGTCTATGTTGGCGATATCATCTTGGTGAGTTCCTCGGACTATCTTGCGGATCGCTTTGGTTTACGCTTTGAGTCTTGACTTTCTTTGTTAAGGATCTTGGGCAGCTTCACTATTTCCTTGGTCTTGAAGTTTTGTCCTCTGGTTCTGGCTTGACTCTCACTCAGCAGAAGTATTCTCTCGATATTCTTCGGAAGTCTGGTATGCTCCAGTGTAAGCCAGCTACTACACCTATGTCCTCCACTGACCGACTGTCTGCTCTTGATTGTTCTCTCCTACCTGCTGATGAGGCTACTGAGTATCGCAACATTGTTGGTGGCTTGCGATACTGACTATCACTCGTCCCGATATCTCCTATCACGGTCAACCGGGTCGCCGGTTTCTTCATGCTCCTCGAGACTCTCCTTGGGCTGCGATTAAGCGTATCTTGCGTTACATCCGGTCCACTTCTTCTTCGGCTTGCATCTGCAACCGGCCCCCTCAGTGTTCTCTCTGCGTTCTCGATGCAGGTGGGCTGGGAGTCCGGATGACGAGGCGATCAGCGGGGGATATGCGGTGTTCCTTGGTTCAAACTTGATCGCTGGAGTGCTCGTAAACAGGCAACAGTGTCCCGCAGCAGCACTGAAGCTGAGTACAAAGCAGTTGCAAATGCCACAGCAGAGCTTATTTGGATACAGTTCTTGCTCAGAGAATTGAAGATTCCTCATAATCAGCCGCCGGTGCTTTGGTGTGATAACATTGGTGCGACGTATTTGTCTTCAAATCCAGTCTTTCATGCTCGCACCAAACACATCGAAGTTGATTACCACTTTGTCAGGGAACGTGTTGCCCAGAAACTGCTTCTTATCAAGTTCATCTCCTCAAAAGATCAACTTGCTGACATCTTCACGAAGCCACTGCCTCTTCCTCAGTTTGAAGGGTGTAGGCGTAATCTCAACCTAGTGAATTCTTCTGAGCATGGTTAAGATTGAGGGAGGGTGTTAGACTCTGTATATACTGGACCCCACTTGTAATTATGTTGTACATGGTTCTATAATAAAAGGGCCACCCATGTTGGAGGTGTGCCACAAACCCTAAAACCCTTGTCTAATAGGGTACAGGCGGCTACCTCCTCGCCTTCTTCACCGTTCACCGCCGGTGACCCGCCACAGCCCTCCCTCCCGGGCTCGCCGCCTCTACCAGGCTCGCCCTCGTTCCCGCCGTCGCCCGGCTTCCCGGGCATGGCAGGCGCGCAGCCGTCTACTTCGCCTTCGCTGCACCCGGCCAGAACATGCATGGAGCCGCTGATACTGGTGGAACCGTGCACCAGCTACCTGACGAACTCCAGCGTGCGGGCGCCGCCGAGAACGTGCTGCGATGGCTTCAGGTCGCTCGTCGGTGGCGGCGACAGGATTTGCCTGTGCCACGCCATCATGGGCGACCTGGGTACATTTGCAGGCGGGACGATAGACCAGCTACGCATGCTCGTGCTGCCTCTAACGTGCAGCACGTTCATACCGCCGGAGCTTCTTCTGATGTGCCTCGGCAAGTCTGAATCGTTGTTTTGTTTTATTTTATTAATTGTACATGAACTTACGAGATGAACTGTCATGTGTTTGCAGTTAACCTTGTCCCGCCGATTCTGCCGGAATGAACCATTTGCGTGCGGGTGTCGGAGAAATGCTGGGTGCTCCGGGCGGCAGCTGCTACATGCTATCCCTTTTTCTTTTTCTTTTTTTTCATTGTGCTACATATCTCTAGGCACCACACCTGTCACTATTGTATTAGTACTCCCTCGTCCCAAAATAAGTGTCTCAATTTTATACTAATTTTAATACAAATTTGTATTAAGATTAAGACATTTATTTTGGACGGAGGGAGTAGTTGGTAGCACTCCTCACAGACGTGTGACTATTTGTTCGCTGGCCACACACTTACTCCGCACTGGAAGTACCTTGTAGCACAGCTGAGATCATTGACTTACTCCCTCCGTCCCGTAATATAAGAACAATTTTTACACTAATATAACCACATTTTTTACACTACGCCGATGTCAAAACGTTATTATATTATGGGATGGAAGGAGTAAGAAATAGAGAGATAACCACTGTTTATTTCGCACTGTTCTTTTGCCTTCATTTTATCGCACATTCATCCGCACTTTGCGATCGGCTGAGAGAGACAACCACGACGTGACGGTGATTTCCATGGCGGGGAGAACATCAACACAGGAAAAAATGCCTATCATTTTGCTCGGTGTGCTTTTGTTAGAATAAATGTGGAATTGCACTAGCACTGTTTCATATCATGGAGAGACGATGTATTGTACTAGATGGTGCCCCGCGCGTTGCTATGGGAACTTGTTGTGATTTTTCTTACCGGTACATAGCAAAAAGTATGAACAATGTCATGGTACATTAGCCTGCCAAACTAATTAAAGAGACAATATATTAAAATTTGAGGGGAGGCAAGGAGAAGAAAGCATAAAGCGGTGGGTACATTGTGAAAGCTTTTGAACTTGTCCATACAAATAATTTTTCTATTGAGCGTACAAAAAATATATTTATTCAATTTCAAATTCATCACAATTTAGGGTCCCTTCTAGATACAATCGAGAATGTCTTCTACTTGTCAACTCCCTGGAACAACAACAAATGTGAAATGGCTAAAAATACTCCATGAGGAAATCATAAATATGCCCACCGCCGAGTACGCAATTTAGTTCTGGAGGAAAGTCATGCTCAGACACCATGAGGAAACCATAAATAAGAACTTACTTTTGAGCAAAGTCACACTCAAAACACCATGAAGAAACCATAAACATGCCATCTTGAGAAAACCCAAAAATAGCATGTTTTGATGACAATCTCTAAAAAAGTAGCTGATATATTGTTATTCAATTGCATAAATTCTTGTGTTATTCAATTGCGTAAATTCCGATGGGAGAAATATGTGTAGCTTTACATATGATAAGATGGCAACAGGTCAGCCAGAAGTTATTAATTGTTTCGGTGTAATTTTTATTAAAGGTATATGCTAGTACTATACTACTTTTTGTCAAATATAGAAATTAAACTTGATGCGATAGTTTTTGGATGCAGATTGTCCAATCATGATAAAAGAACATGCATGTTGTTTGCATACTTGTCCCAAATAACTCCAAAGTGAATAATTTTATTCACATGAACTAAATCATTAATCTTAATGAAAAAATATCATGATAACATCGGATTACCTGACCCGGTTACTTGAGAATCAATAATGTAAAAATCTTAGAATAAACAATCTTACATCGGATAATTTGACGACCCTCGACTGTTAAATGCCAATGTTTTTTCCTTGTTGAATTCAAAAGAGATCAAGATGGATATGCCCTTAAACAAATGCAAAGTATGATACCCACCTGAGCCATTTGTCAGATCCCTATTATACTGCCATGCCTTTTGGATAATCTGCAATATCTCAACATGGTTTAAACTTGCAATTCTTTGGATAACCTGCAATCAAGATAAACATGGTTTAAGCCATGCACTTTTTTCCGTGTCCGAAATCCCATGGCAAAAGTTCTGAACACATGTTCTTCAGAATAATAATTACGGAATCTCCGACCTTCTCAAATTGTATATGATCATGATTTTACAACACTTCACAAAATTTGAAGAAGATTGGCAGGGATCATCACAGCTCCTTGATGTCGATTCTGGCGGTCGCGAGGGCTGGCAAGGTTGGATGCAGAGTCATAGCTGTCGGGTAGCAAAAATTTGATGGCATCCGCCGATACATAGAAGAGAGGGAGAGATGAACTCCTGACCAAGAACATCAATCAGACAAAGACATGAGCGGAAAGATTTTCAGTCGCGGCAAATAATGGCAATTACCTTGTGACTGGTCCACTCGATCTCAATTGGAGAGGAACGCATAGCTGGTGCCCGCCGTAGAAGAGATATGTAGGATGGAGGGAGAGAAAGCACCCCCTTATGAGCATCTTCCTCGCCACCTTCTGCACGACCTGGATGTCACATGTCTGACAGAAAAATTCAGGTCCCAAATTCGTCGTGATATTTTTTATTACCTTCACTTTCTATATATTTCAAATATATACATGTTGCTGCGTTTGTTTAAAGAATGTTGCAAATTTATCGGGTGGTTAGATAGAAGTGGACGTATTCACTCGTGTATGAAAAAACTCACGAGACATGGCATCATATTAACAACTCATCTACTTGTTATTGACATGGTAAAGCAGCAAGACATTCCTGGAAGATTGGAACTGGGGGAATCTGGACTTACCTGATAATTGAGAGACCCCAAAAGAACCTGATACATGAGAGAATCGATTAACAGGCACATGCGGCTTCATTCGGCTATCATTTAGGAGGGATTTGATTGGCCTCCACCTTACGTCATGGCAACATATTCTATTTCGTTTGGATTCGGTTAACTTGACACAAGGGAGGGATGTGTTTCGCTGGAATCTCACTACATCTGGATCCTACACAGTTGACTCTATGTACTGTGCACTCTCGCACTCGGAGGTTCCATTGAATAATAATAAACTAATATAGAAATCAAAGATGCCACTAAAAAAATAAGATTTTCATGTGGTATCTTCGGAGAGGAGTTGTGCTAACAAAAGACAACCTCGCTCCACGCAACTGACAAGGAAGTAAGAAGTGTAGTTTTTGTAATCATGACGAGACAATTAAATACCTCTTCTTTCGGTGCAAGTTCGCGCGTTATATATGGTCAGTTATCCAAATAGCGTCCAATTTGTATCCGCCAACAAGTGTTGCCAATATATATATATATATATATATATATATATATATATATATATATATATATATATATATAGTTACTGGCTTGATGGAATACCAAATACTTTTAATGCGCTAATACGGGTGGGAGCGTCTGCCTTATTATGGTCGCTTTGGCTATGTAGAAACGATTGTGCGTTTAATGGCAAAACATCTGCAGGTTATTTACCATTGTATGCACTGGCTTCGTATGTGGTCTACGCTACAGCAGGCGGAGTATCTATCGTTGTTTAAGGCGGTGTGTATGCGGTTGGAGCGGGTGGCCAGGGAGGTTTTCACCCAACATGGGTGGCAACATAATCTCCGGATCGATCCACCTCCTCCATCGACATTGGCATAGTTTTGAACTCATATGGCTTTACTATTGCCAAATTGTCGTTTTTGATGTATACTTTGCTAGACTCTTCTTTAAGGCTGCGTGCATCTTAGCTATGCAGAGACCGGGTGTCGCTCATTTGCTTTGTATCCACTTGATGCTACATTATGAGTTAATAAAAGCGCCCTTTATCGGAAATGAGGTCGGATGAACCGCGATCGTGTTGACTTAAAATTACAAACGAAAATATAAGCCCACGTTGGAGATACATGCAATAGAGAAGATGGAGAAGGCGAATGTATGGTTCATGGATGGGGGTTGAGATTTTGATCGGATCAAAGGGGAAGCAACAACGTTGCCTCCATCTCGATGACGCTACAGAACACCGGACCAAATCCCACCGGCAACAGATCGACATCCCGAGAAGCCAAGCATCGCCATCGGATGCGCCGTGGACCAGCGGTCGGCCGGCCAGAGGAGTGTACCACACGCCGAGATCGCCTCCTGCCCCCGCACTGTATTGTTGCCAGGGAAACGATTAGTCCAGAGAGAGAGAGAATGTTCTTTTAGAAATAGAGAGAGATGGAAACGGAAGCGTGATGCGGGGCGGGACGGTAGGGCTTCTCTTTTCTGTATGCGGGAGAACATTGGGCTTCAGTTGGTAGTTTAAGTACGGAAATAGATCGTCGTTGCCGCACGTTAAAATTCCAACTGAAATTTGTCACTCCTACTAAAAAGGTAAAAAAATGATTATGTGGAAAATTGCTGAGGTGGATAGTCTGCATGTCAAGAGAAATAAGATAGTGGGGATGAATTATTTAGGTATTATAGATTTGATACAGTGTTATTAATGCATGGTTAATGGATGCGCATGATTTTTCTTGAAGCTACTGTTGAGAGGCTAGATCAATGACCTTCAATTATCCATTACCTCTAATTATATGTAGTTGGACAAGAAACTAGATATGCAATCGAATAGATGTATGTGTCACATTTTGAACAAGCCCGGCAACCTTGAAGCCCATGCCTCTCTAAAATTACAGTTGTCTGCTTAGAGTCTTAGATTTCCAACACAGTTTTTGTTTCTCCTATTAAAATCGTAAACAAAACATTTATACTATGAAAGGAAACCATGCTACTCTCACACAAAAGCTCTTTTATTATGAAATCCGATTCTCCGATAGTGTGATTACTACATGAGCTTATCTGCGTGCTTTTTCACTTCTATTTATACATATGTTGTCCAGCTATCATATTGAGCAGAAATAGGGAAAAATTTAGGTGTCTGATTTGATGTTGGTAGAGAAGAAGATTCGTGAGATGACCTCAGCTTATCACTTTCTTTCCTAGCTATTATGTTAGAGGTAGAATATTAACGGGGATAAGAAAATATGTGAAGGAAATATGCCGTAGAGGCAATAATAAAGTTGTTATTTATATTTCCTCATATCATGATAAATGTTTATTTTTCATGCTAGAATTGTATTAACCGGAAACTTAGTACATGTGTGAATACATAGACAAACAGAGTGTCACTAGTATGCCTCTACTTGACTAGCTCGTTGAATCAAAAATGGTTAAGTCTCCTAGCCATAGACATGAGTTGTCATTTGATTAATGGGATCACATAATTAGAGAATAATGTGATTGACTTGACCCATTCCGTTAGCTTAGCACTTGGTCGTTTAGTTTATTGCTATTGCTTTCTTCATGACTTATACATGTTCCTATGACTATGAGATTATGCAACTCCCGAATACCAGAGGAACACTTAGTGTGCTATCAAACGTCACAACGTAACTGGGTGATTATAAAGATGCTCTACAGGTGTCTCCGATGGTGTTTGTTGGGTTGGCATAGATCGAGATTAGGATTTGTCACTCCATGTGTTACGGAGAGGTATCTCTGGGCCCTCTCGGTAATGCACATCACAATAAGCCTTGCAAGCAATGTGACTAATGAGTTAGTTGCGGGATGATGCATTACGGATTGAGTAAAGAGACTTGCCGGTAACGAGATTGAACTAGGTATTGAGATACCGACGATCGAATCTCGGGCAAGTAACATACCGATGACAAAGGGAACAACGTATGTTGTTATGCGGTTTGACCGATAAAGATCTTCGTAGAATATGTAGGAACCAATATGAGCATCCAGGTTCCGCTATTGGTTATTGACCGGAGATGAGTCTTGGTCATGTCTACATAGTTCTCGAACCCGTAGGGTCTGCACGCTTAACGACCGGTATTATGAGTTTATGTGTTTTGATGTACCGAAGGTTGTTCGGAGTCCCAGATGTGATGACGGACATGACGAGGAGTCTCGAAATGGCCGAGACATAAATATCGATATATTGGATGGCTATGTTTGGACATCAGAATGGTTCCGGGTGAGTTCGGGCATTTACCGGAGTACCGGGAGGTTACCGGAACCCCTCAAGGAGTATATGGGCCTTATTGGGCCTTAGTGGGAGAGAGAAGGAGGCGGCCTAGGAGGGGGCGCCACCCCCCCCCCCACCCAAGCCCAATCCGAATTGGGTGGGGGCCGGCCCCCTTTCCTTCCTCCCTCTCTCCTCCTTCCTTCCTCTCCTACTCCAACTAGGGAAGGGGGGAATCCTACTCCCGATGGGAGTAGGAATCCCCTAGGGCGCGCCATAGAGAGGGTCGGCCCCTCCCCTCCTCCACTCCTTTATATACGGGGGAGGGGGCACCCCATAGACACACAAGTTGATTGTTTAGCCGTGTGCGGTGCCCCCTCCACAGATTTCCACCTCGGTCATATCGTTGTAGTGCTTAGGCGAAGCCCTGCGTCGAAAACTTCATCATCACCGTCATCACGCCATCGTGCTGACCAAGCTCTCCCTCGACACTCAGCTGGATCTAGAGTTCATGGGACGTCACCGAGCTGAACGTGTGCAGATCGCGGAGGTGCTGTACTTTCAGTACTAGGATCGGTCGGATCGTGAAGACTTACGACTACATCAACTGCGTTGTCATAACGCTTCCGCTTTCGGTCTACGAGGGTACGTGGACAACACTCTCCCCTCTCGTTGCTATGCATCACCTAGATGGATCTTGCGTCTGCGTAGGAATTTTTTTGAAATTACTGCATTCCCCAATAGTGGTATCAGAGCGAGGTCTATGTGTAGATGTTATATGCACGAATGGAAAACAAAGAGTTGTGGGCGATAGTAGTCATACTGCTTACCAGCATGCCATACTTTGATTCGGCGGTATTGTTGGATGAAGCGGCCCGGACCGACATTACGTGTACGCTTACGTGAGACTGTTTCTACCGACGTGGTTTGCACACAGGTGGATGGCGGGTGTCAGTTTCTCAACTTTAGTTGAATCGAGTGTGACTACGCCCGGTCTTTGTTGAAGGTTAAAACAACACACTTGACGGAAAATCGTTGTGCTTTTGATGCGTAGGTAAGAATGGTTCTTACTCAGCCCGTAGCAGCAACGTAAAACTTGCAACAACCAAGTAGAGGACGTCTAACTTGTTTTTGCAGGGCATGTTGTGATGTGATATGGTCAATACTTGATGCTAAATTTTATTGTATGAGATGATCATGTTTTGTGACACAGTTATCGGCAACTGGCAGGAGCCATATGGTTGTCGGTTTATTGTATGAAATGCAATCGCCATGTAATTGCTTTACTTTATCAATAAGCGGTAGCGATAGTCGTAGAAGCAATAGTTGGCGAGACGACAATGATGTTACGATGGAGATCAAGGTGTCACGCCGGTGACGATGGTGATCATGACGGTGCTTTGGAGATGGAGATCAAAGGCACAAGATGATGATGGCCATATCATATCACTTATATTGGTTGCATGTGATGTTTGCATCTTATTTTTCTTAGTTGGGCGGTAGCATTATTAGATGATCTCTCACTAAATTTCAAGGTACAAGTGTTCTCCCTGAGTATGCACCGTTGCGAAAGTTCGTCGTGCCGAGACACCACGTGATGATTGGGTGTGATAAGCTCTATGTTCACATACAACGGGTGCAAGCCAGTTTTGCACACGCAGAATACTCGGGTTAAAATTGACGAGCCTAGCATATGCAGATATGGCCTCGGAACACTGAGACCGAAAGGTCGAGCATGAATCATATAGTAGATATGATCAACATAGTGATGTTCACCATTGAAAACTACTCCATCTCATGTGATGATCGGACATGGTTTAGTTGATTTGGATCACGTGATCACTTAGATGATTAGAGGGATGTCTATATAAGTGGGAGTTCTTAAGTAATATGATTAATTGAACTTTAAATTTTCATGAACTTAGTATTTTGCATGTCTATGTTGTTGTAGATCAATGGCCCGTCCTACTATTCCTTTGAATTTTAATGCGTTCCTAGAGAAAGCTAATTGAAAGATGATGGTAGCAACTACAAGGACTGGGTCCATAACTTGAGGATTATCCTCATTGCTGCACAGAAGAATTACGTCCTAGAAGCACCGCTAGGTGTCAGGCCTGCTGCTGATGACGTTAAGAACGTCTGGCAGAGTAAAGTTGATGACTACTCGATAGTTTAGTGTGGCATGCTTTACGGCTTAGAACCGGGACTTCAATGACGTTTTGAACGTCATGGAGCATATGAGATGTTCCTGGAGTTGAAGTTAATATTTCAAGCAAATGCCTGGATTGAGAGATATGAAGTCTCCAATAAGTTCTACAGCTGTAAAATGAGGAGAATAGTTCTGTCAGTGAACATATACTCAGAATGTCTGGGTACCACAACCACTTGACTCAGCTGGGAGTTAATCTTCCTGATGATAGTGTCATTGATAGAGTTCTTCAATCACTGCCACCAAGCTACAAGAGCTTCGTGATGAACTGTAATATGCAAGAGATGGATAAGACAATTCCCGAGCTAGCTCTTCGCGATGCTAAAGGCTGCGGAGGTAGAAATCAAAAAGGCGCATCAAGTGTTGATGGTCAACAAGACCACCAGTTTCAAGAAAAAGGGTAAAGGGGAGAAGGGGAACTTCAAGAAGAACGGCAAGCAAGTTGCTGCTCAAGTGAAGAAGCCCAAGTCTGGACCTAAGCCTGAGACTGAATGCTTCTACTGCAAAGGGACTGGTCACTGGAAGCGGAACTGCCCCAAGTATTTGGCGGATAAGAAGGCTGGCAAGCTGAACAAAGGTATATGTGATATACATGTTATTGATGTGTACCTTACTAATGCTCATGATAGTGCAGGTATTTGATACTGGTTACATTGCTAATATTTGCAACTCAAAACAGGGACTACGGATCAAGCGAAGATTGTCTAAGGACGAGGTGACAATGCGCGTGGGAAATGGTTCCAAAGTCGATGTGATTGCCGTCGACACGCTACCTCTACATCTACCTTCGGGATTAGTTTTAGACCTGAATAATTGTTATTTGGTGCCAGTGTTAAGCATGAACATTATATCTGGATCTTGTTTGATGCGAGACGGTTATTCATTTAAATCCAAGAATAATGGTTGTTCTATTTATATGAGTAATATCTTTTATGGTCATGCACCCTTGAAGAGTGGTCAACTTTTGTTGAATCTCGATAGTAGTGACACACATATTCATAATATTGAAGCCAAAAGATGCAGAATTGATAATGATAGTGCAACCTATTTGTGGCACTGCCGCTTGGGTCATATTGGTGTAAAGCGCATGAAGAAACTCCATTCTGATGGACTTTTGGAATCACATGATTATGAATCACTTGGTACTTGCGAACCATGCCTCATGGGCAAGATGACTAAAACTCCGTTCTCCGGAACAATGGAGCAAGCAACAGATTTATTGCAAATCATACATACTGATGTATGTGGTCCAATGAAGATTGAGGCTCGCGGCGGGTATCGTTATTTTCTGACCTTAACAAATGATTTGAGCAGATATGGGTATATCTACTTGATGAAACATAAGTCTGAAACATTTGAAAAGTTCAAAGAATTTCAGAGTGAAGTGGAAATTATCGTAACAAGAAAATAAAGTTTTCTATGATCTGATCGTGGAGGAGAATATTTAAGTTACGAGTTTGGTCTTCATTTAAAACAATGCGGAATAGTTTCGTAACTCACGCCACCCGGAACACCACAACGTAATGGTGTGTTCGAACATTGTAATCGTACTTTACTAGATATGGTGTGATCTATGATGTCTCTTACTAATTTACCGCTATCGTTTTGGGGTTATGCTTTAGAGACAACTGCATTCGCGTTAAATAGGGCACCATCTAAATCCGTTGAGACGACACCTTATGAACTGTGGTTTGGCAAGAAACCCAAGTTGTCGTTTCTTAAAGTTTGGTTCTGCGATGCTTATGTGAAAAGCTTCAACCTGATAAGCTCGAACCCAAATCGGAGTAATGTGTCTTCATAGGATACCCAAAGGAGACTGTTGGGTACACCTTCTATCACAGATCCGAAGGCAAGACATTCGTTTCCAAGAATGGATCCTTTCTAGAGAAGGAGTTTCTCTCGAAAGAAGTGAGTGGGAGGAAAGTAGAACTTGATGAGGTAATGGTACTGCTCCCTTATTGGAAAGTAGTTCATCACGAAATCAGTTCGAGAATTCCTACACCAGTAAGTGAGGAAGCTATTGATGATGATCATGAAACTTCTGATCAAGTTACTACCGAACCTCGTAGGTCAACCAGAGTAAGATCTGCACCAGAGTTGTGACGCCCCCGATTCAACCATACACTAATCATACACGCAAATGTGTACGATCAAGATCAGGGACTCACGAGAAGATATCACAACACAACTCTATAAATAAAATAAGTCATACAAGCATCATAATACAAGCCAGGGGCCTCAAGGGCTCGAATACAAGTGCTCGATCATAGACGAGTCAGCGGAAGCAACAATATCTGAGTACAGACATAAGTTAAACAAGTTGCCATAAGATGGCTAGCACAAACTGGGATACAGATTGAAAGAGGCGGAGGCCTCCTGCCTGGGATCCTCCTAAACTACTCCTAGTCGTCGTCAGTAGCCTGGACGTAGTAGTATGCACCTCCGGTGTAGTAGGAGTCGTCGTCGATGGTGGCGTCTGGCTCCTGGGCTCCAGCATCTGGTTGCGACAACCAGGAAGAAAGGAAAGGGGGGAGCAAAGCAACCGTGAGTACTCATCCCAAGTACTCACAAGCAAGGATCTACACTACATATGCATTGGTATCAATGAAATGGGTAGTATCTGTGGACTGAACTGCAGAATGCCAGAATAAGAGGGGGATAGCTAGTCCTACCGAAGACTACGCTTCTGGCAGCCTCCATCTTGCAGCATGTAGAAGAGAGTAGATGGTAAGTTCACCAAGTATCATCGCATAGCATAATCCTACCCGGCGGTCCTCTCCTCGTCGTCCTGTGAGAGAGTGATCACTGGGTTGTATCTGGCACTTGAAAGGGTGTGTTTTATTAAGTATCCGGTTCTAGTTGTCATAAGGTCAAGGTACAACTCTGGGTCGTTCTTTTACCGAGGGACACGGCTATTCGAATAGATAAACTTCCCTGCAGGGGTGCACCACATTACCCAACACGCTTGATCCCCTTTGGCCGGACACACTTTCCTGGGTCATGCCCGGCCTCGAAAGATCAACATGTCGCAGCCCCACCTAGGCACAAACGAGAGGTCAGCACACCGGTCTAAATCCTATGCGCGCAGGGGTCTGGGCCCATCGCCCATTGCACACGTGCATATTGCGTGGGCAGCCGGAAGCAGACCTAGCCCCCTTAATACAAGTGCAAGCTTACAGTCCAATCCGGCGCGCGCCGCTCAGTCGCTGATGTCAAGAAGGCTTCGGCTGATACCATGATGTCGAGTGCCCATAACTGTTCCCGCGTAGTTGGTTAGTGCGTATAGACCAGTGGCCAGACTCAGATCAAATACCAAGATCTCGTTAAGCGTGTTATTTTAAAGTAAACACGGACGCCGGCCAGGGCCGAGCCCACCTCTCACCTAGGTGGTCTCAACCTGCCCTGTCGCTCTGCCATACAGTAACAGTCGGGGGCTGTCGGGAACCCAGGCCCACCTCTGTCGGGATGGAGCCACCTATCCTTTCACCCCCACATCGGAATCACTTGCGGGTACTCTACGAGCCGACCCGACTTTAGTCACCACATGTATCATATAATATGTATGTAAGTATATGCCCGCGATCACCTCCCTTGTGATCACGGCCCGTTAGTATAGCATGGCAAATGGACAAGAATGTAGGGCCACTGATGGAATACTAGCATCCTATACTAAGCATTTAGGATTGCAGGTAAGGGTAACAACTATAGCAACAATGGAAGGCTATGCAGCAGAATTGGATTAACCGAAAGCAGTAACATGCTACGCTACTCTAATGCAAGCAGTAGAGAGAAGGAATAGGTGATATCTGGTGGTCGGGGGCTTGCCTGGTTGCTCTGGCAAGGAGGGCTCGTCAACAACGTAGTCAATCGGGGCACCAGCAGCGGCGTCAGTCTCGTAGTCTACCGGAGAGAAGAGGGGGAAGAAACAATGAATACAATGCAAACAGATGCATATCGATGCATGACATGACAAGTAACGGTGCCAGGTGTGCCCTAGCGTAGTAGGAGGTGATACCGGCGAAGGGGGAAATCAACCGGGAAAGTATCCCCGGTATTTCGCGTTTTCGGACAGATGAAGCGAAGGGGGAAAGTTGTGTGTTTGCTATGCTAGGGGTTTGTGGCGGACGAACGGGCTGCGTATTCGGATTCGTCTCGTCGTTCTGAGCAACTTTCATGTACAAAGTATTTTCATCTAAGTTACGGATTATTTTATATTAATTTTTAAAGATTTAATTCACTTTCAGAATTAACAGAATTAATTTAATTAAAAAATGCAATTATGACGTCAGCATGATGTCAGGGTGATGTCAGCAGTCAAACAGACATTTGACTTAGTCTAACTGACGTGTGGGTCCCACTGTCATTGACTGAGATTAACTTAAACAATTTTAATTAGTTTAGCTAACTGATTAAGTTAATTAAACACAATTAATTAAGTTAATTAGAATTAATTAATTATTATATTATTATTTTTAAATCTTTTTTATTAACATTTTTGTTCTGGGGCTAGGCCCACCTGTCAATGGCCCATGGGGCAGGGCCCAACTGTCATAGACCCCGAGGGGGGGGGGCCTTAACGGGTCTTGGGTGCGGGCGCTGCCGAGCCTGTGAGACAGGCGGAACCGGCAGGCGCCGGGAGCAGGAGAGGCTGGTGGCCTGAGGCCGACACTGAGGGGCTGGGCGCGGCCTCAGCATGACGGGGAGGGCGCAGGTAGAGGGAGCCAGAGCTGCGCCGGGATAGCAGTCGGCGGCGGCAGCACAGCAGAGTAGAAGCAGCAGCGGTGGCAAGGTGGTGCGGTGGCTAGCCTGGACGGGGATGCGGGGCGACGATGTGTGCGTGTCGTCTACGCGGGGCGGAGTAGCAGGGCGGCGATGGGCAGCGACAGCGAGCGGCGCAGCAGCAGCTGGGTTCCGGTGGGGGCGCGGTTGGCGGGAGGCGCGGGCTAGCGGCCTCCGACAAGCAGCGAGGCGCGGCCAGGCGATGGGGATGCGACGGGAGCGCGGGCGAATCGCGCGCATGGCACGGCCACGAGGGGGGAAAGTTAGGGGCGCAGCAGCTTGTGCTAGCGCAGGGGGACGAGCGGGAGGCGGCACCGGACAAAGAGGGAAGAGAGGGGGAGGCGGGCCTCATGTTCGAGTAGAGACCAGGGGGCGGCGAAGCTCGAGGGAGCCGTTGTGGAGGAGGACGGGGACGACCGACGGAGACGGGGAGGAGATCCGGTGAGGGAGCGTTCCGGCGAGGCGGCTCTGGCAGATCCAGGCAGGGCGGCGGTGGCCGCGGCATCTGCGGCCTTCGGGCGCGATCTTGAGCAAGGGGGAAGGGCGAGGAAGAGACGACGAGACGGCGCCGACGGGATCCTGCGAGCGCCTAGCGACGCGGGACGGCGGGGTGCCGAGGTTGTTGCCCCGATCTAGAAGGGGATCGGGGAGCGAGGAGAGTGGGGGTTTCGTCCCCGATCCAGATCGGATCGGGACGGAGAGTGGGAGCGGCGACGTGGGAGGGGGGGAGTGGGATCAAGTGGGTTAAGGTTTCGGGTAGTGGGGGTATGTGTAGGCCAGGGGTGGGCCAGCCGACTCGGCTAAAGCCTAGTTGAAACGAGGGGGGAGTTTCACTTATTTTTATTTAGTCTTTTCCCTTTTCTTATTTTATTTTATAGATCTTGTTTAATTGTTTTCTTTTACTGATTTTCTTTTATTTCTTGAACTAGTTTTGTTTTATACATCGCAAAGTAAATTCCTAGTTTAGTGTCTCAACATCACCCACTGCCACAAAAAGTTTCGCCCAATATTAAATTAGATTAGTATTTTGTAAAATATCAAAGGCACTTATTTAATCGTTTCAACTACTGTCTAATCATTTTAGAGTATTTAAGCCTTTTTATAAAAGTGTGGTTTATTCACCAGAATTACCTATGCATTATTTGGCACACTCCGAACATTTAAGTTTTATCGTTTGAAAACTTTTGTTGTTTGCCTTTAATTCAAATTTGAAATTGGATCGGTTCTGAATTAACACGAGACTAGCAACATTAATCATGGTGACGTGGCATCATTACCAGAGGTTTACTGTAGCTTAATTACCCGAGCGTCACAATTCTTCTCCACTACAAGAAATCTCGTCCTGATATTTTAAGAGGTGGAAAACGGGGAAAGGTCTGGTTACGAAATTCTAACGAATCTTCTCGGTCTTGGTTGCTCTTCTCGAAGAGGTCGATCCATACCGTTGATGTCTCCATTCCTATGCATCAATGCATCATGATGAAGTTGTCGTCCTTCCTTTAGGATCTTCACCATACTTGCGGAAAGATAAGAAGGGAACTCCGGGAGAAGGGACCCTTGCAAGGTTGACTATCTAGTAGATAACATAGAGGAAGGTGGCGGAAAGTAACTCTCGAATTGAAACCTTAAAAAATATCAAGAGCAAAGTAAGAAGGTATCATGAGAAGTTTCGAGCGGGCAGGCAATCGTTCGGTGCCTGAAACAGGGCGTGAAAGGGGGTTCGTAGCAATGAGAATAAGTATTGTGTCTGATACCAGAGTTGATGATCTCATTGGAAGGTGGCTCGTGAATTACGTATGAGGCCACGCGCGAGGAATAACTTTGGGAACAGGGGGTGTACAGGAGAGTCAGGTTTCGATCATGTGGAACTGTGGGTTATGGGCCCACCATGTGGGTTAAAAGTAGGAAGGGCGGTGACGTCTTGCACGACCATGTAAGCAAGGCATGTCAGAGGATAGTTTGTCGATCATGTCGGCAACAACATCGGTACCAAGGTCGAGGGGCAAAGAGAACCATTTTCCTACCCGTTGAACGAGGCGGACCAATAGTCAAAGTTCTCGTCCATCGGCGGTTACCGGAATGTCATCAACAATAGTAATAGGGTCTTACTGACATAATTGTACACCGAGGGGTTTACATAAGCAGGAGAATATCACTGCATAGATCATATAGATCACAAGAAAGGTTAAACCAAACAATGGAAAGGAAAATATGATTATCAGATTAAACAGAACAATGGAAAGGAAAATGTGTTAAAATACATATTTCAGGGGTATATCCTTCCCAAGGACAAGCAGAGCATGATATCTGTGACAGCATATAACGTAGAAAACCCTTTAGGTAAGGGGAGAGAAATTTCATGACATTACCCATACAACGATGTTTGGATAATTGAGCAAGAAACATTTAGCATTGGGCTTCAAATGTTCTTGTTGAAAATTGGAGTACCACAGAGATAGCAATGACATGGTCTTCAAGCAAAGGTCGGACTTTGGATACTCAATGGATTCATCAGGAACAACTTATAGAATATGTCTTTCAATTTCCTCTTGGAAGAATGGTTAACATTGCTAAAAAGAAAACTATAACAATAGGTCCTCTGGCCAGGGGTGCTAAGCAAAGACACCACCTTACCGGGTTATGTAGAGACCAATGTTATAAATCTTGGAAATATGTCCCAACCATCATATTTGACCGAGGTTCAGATCCGATTGGTGTCAGGATACCTCAGACTCAGGATGCCTGAGTAGAAAATGGTGCGACACAAATTACAAGATGACATTGCAAGATTCTCGGAAATGAACTATGGAATCAAGTTCCAAAATTAGAGTTCATCATTAACCAAGGAGAGGAAGAGGATGTGGCTGATGGACTCAACGGCAATTTTTCGAGATTTCCCAAAGATGTGTTTCCACAATTATGTGAACATGGAGATAACATTTGTCAGATCAAATGATATAATGATGTATGACCGAGGAAACATACACAATTAAACATTGGTTGAAAGGTGCATCCAAAATATGGGCTTAGGTAGCACGATCAAAGTTTAGAATGGTGATTCTATAACCAATAGTCTAAGAACGAACGATTGACCACAACTTCAAAGCAGTAGGGCCGCTAGAAGTACAGAATCCAAGAAGCACCGTTCACTTGTTGGTGTCCCGGTTAGAATCAACAGGGGGACTAAGAAAGAATGGTGATGGTGTGAAGTATCATAATACCAAGAATTATTTAAGAGGTGGAGCAATTGTCACAACATCCTTGATATAAAATATGATAATACCAAGGTGGAACATAAAATAAGCTGGATAGCAAGGAGCTCCATAACATGATCAAGTTTGTGCTGGAGGAAGGCAATGATGTTGTCAATGATGATACAATTCATCGAGGGCAAGGATCGTATTTCTCATCAAGAATTCGATTGATATCCTGGAAGGAGTCAAAATGTTGATGATGATCACGACAATTTTGTCGAGATATTTCATGAAGATGTAATCGATCAGCGATGGCATCAAGTCAATGGAATGATGAAGCAAGAGGTTGTTGGAACCACGGTTACGACACAAACTCGAAATCAAGCTTGTTGTTTAAGGTGAAAGGGTATGACGAGGAAGATCGACATAAGCTTAGCTATCGTCGCAAATTGTGCTCCCGAAAGAAGGACCAAATAGCACAGTTAAAAATTTGGCACGATAATGATATAGTCGATCAGGCTAGGATTGACTTGAAGGATTATTAAACTTCCCAACAACAAAGTACTAGGAGTACTGAATCACAGTGTTGATCCGATTCACTATGCGGTGTTCTGACGACAACCCAGAACCCGTGGAGTGACTATGACGGGGAAAGCTACTACTTCATCAGAAATTCAAAACATGTAGTGCAATGTGGGTGATATCCTCGAGATACCAGGGGTAATACTCGAAGGTAGATCATAATAGAGGTTAGGCAGGCATATTGATTTGTAGAAGACAAGTGCTTTAACTTGTCAGAGAAATGGGATGAAAGAAGAACAATCATGGTCGGAACCACGGTTGCAAAGGATCAATTCACAGATACCAGATGATATTTATCAAGGAAATAATTATTATTACAAGAAGCTTCCATGATAGGATCTACATCGCGTCCATGGGCATGAACACAAAGTTCAAGGTCGACTCCACTTATCTAATGCATAACCTTTCATTAACTTCTCGCCTTCAACGAATTTGTAGTGTTGAAATTTTATCTGTCATGACACCGGTAGTGCCGGGTTTGCATAGTTTAGAAAAGGCATAGGTTCAACCCATAGGGGCGACTTAGGAACATATTCCACAAACGTCAGGGCTAAATAACTCGAGCTCAAAAGCAGAGCATGGTTGACAAGGCAGAGGATACAATTTACCAAAGACATTATGTATCCGAGGAAAAGCTCACAAGGTTATTGTCTATGAACGACATTGTCAGATAATAATCCAACAATGGATTTGGCAATCCTCAACGAAGCTGATGTGAGCATCGGCACACAACTAGAAGAAGAATAATGCAAAGGCATTGGATTATAGAATCAACTGACAAATTCAAAGCTCAAATGCAAAGGAATTATGATTTCCAAATCAAGGGATCAGAAGCAAGTGTTCCGATTGAGGATGGATAAGTTGAGTAGCCTTAGGGGTACAATCGACGGCAATTTGATTGGTCGAGAACCAGCTCCTGTTCAAACGACGTCTGAGACGGAAGGATGAATCATAGGATCTGATTGAGGATTGAGAGCATTCGCAACTTATTGAATCAATGGACTCAAAATGATAGTCACAAAGGATGCCAATAAGATTGCTATACTTATGGGATTAACCATAATGCAAGTAAGCAAGAATTTCAAGAGCAATAGGCTGCTCGGGATTTTTAGAAAACCGAATAGTATTCCAAAGAATTTTATAAAACACATGAACAACTGAGGATGAACAAATCCTCGATAAGTGTGAGGAATTATACTTAGGGATATTTATGCGGTAAGGAACTACAATGTAGTAGGCACAAGGATTCTCGAGACAACAAAGAGTATTTCGGGGCATCTTGTACTAATAAGAGCAACAAGGAACAAATGTATGAATGGCAGTGTAAGAATTTATCCATAAGGATATATCGGTGGAAGGTAATGGCAAAGCGAAGGTCCAAAGTCTCAGGACAACATCAGAGAGTATCTTCAGAATCCTCTGGTGATTCAAGCCATCATCGGGAATGAGCGACTCTCCGGGAGCAAGTATTTACGAGAACCTAAAGTTAGAGTTAACAAAATCATTTAACCCGAATAGAAGAGAGTTCAGAGTCCCAGTGTATAGACGAGGAATAAAAGATCCTAATACCACCCAATGGCGATATGGGCCCGTAAGACACACAGCCATGTTAGTAAAAGTTTTGTAATGTTTTGACTCGGCTTCGGCCAAGGAGTGTGGAAGGGGGATTCCTACAGGTAGTTGGATCTGATACCAACTTGTGACGCCCCCCATTCAACCGTCCACTAATCATACACGCAAACGTGTACGATCAAGATCAAGGACTCATGGGAAGATATCGCAACACAACTCTATAAATAAAATAAGTCATACAAGCATTATAATACAAGCCAGGGGCCTCGAGGGCTCGAATACAAGTGCTCGATCATAGACGAGTCAGCGGAAGCAACAATATCTAAGTAGAGACATAAGTTAAACAAGTTGCCATAAGATGGCTAGCACAAACTGGGATACAGATCGAAAGAGGCGCATGCCTCCTGCCTGGGATCCTCCTAAACTACTCCTAGTCGTCGTCAGCGGCCTACACGTAGTAGTATGCACCTCCGGTGTAGTAGGACTCGTCGTCGATGGTGGTGTCTGGCTCCTGGGATCCAGCATCTGGTTGCGACAACCAGGAAGAAAGGAAAGGAGGGAAAAAGGGGGAGCAAAGCAACCGTGAGTACTCATCCAAAGTACTCGCAAGCAAGGATCTACACTACATATGCATTGGTATCAATGAAATGGGTAGTATCTGTGGACTGAACTATAGAATGCAAGAATAAGAGGGGGATAGCTAGTCCTATCGAAGACTACGCTTCTGGCAGCCTCCATCTTGCAGCATGTAGAAGAGAGTAGATGGTAAGTTCACCAAGTATCATTGCATAGCATAATCCTACCCGACGATCCTCTCCTCATCGTCCTGTGAGAGAGCGATCACCGGGTTGTATCTAGCACTTGAAAGGGTGTGTAATATTAAGTCTCCGGTTATAGTTTCCATAAGGTCAAGGTACAACTCTGGGTCGTCCTTTTACCGAGGGAAACGACTATTCGAATAGATAAACTTCCCTGTAGGGTTGCTCCACATTACCCAACACGCTCGATCCCCTTTGGCCGGACATACTTTCCTGGGTCATGCCCGGCCTCAGAAGATCAACACGTCGTAGCCCCACCTCGGCACAATAGATAGGTCAGCACGTCGGTCTAAATCCTATGCGCGTAGGGGTCTAGGCCCATCGCCCATTGCACACTTGCATTTGCGTGGGCGGCCGGAAGCAGACCTAGCCCCCTTAATACAAGCGCAAGCTTACGGTCCAATCCGGCGCGCGCCGCCCAATCGCTGACGTCAAGAAGGCTTCGGCTGATACCATGACGTCGAGTGCCCATAACTGTTCCTGCGTAGGTTGTTAGTGCGTATAGGCCAGCGGCTAGACTCGGATCAAATACCAAGATCTCGTTAAACATGTTATTTTAAAGTAACCACGAACGCCGACCAGGGCCAGGCCCACCTCTCACCTAGGTGGTCTCAACCTGCCCTGTCGCTCCGCCACAAAGTAACAGTCAGGGGCTTTCAAGAACCCAGGTCCACTTCTACCGGGATGGAGCCACCTGTCCTTTCAGCCCCCACATCGGAATCACTTGCGGGTACTCTACGAGCCGACCCGACTTTAGTCACCACATGTATCATATAATATGTATGTAACTGTATACCCGCGATCACCTCCCGTGTGATCACGGCCCGGTAGTATAGCATGGCAGACGGACAAGAATGTAGGGCCACTGATGGAATACTAGCATCCTATACTAAGCATTTAGGATTGCAGGTAAGGGTAACAACTGTAGCAACAATGACAGGCTATGCAGCAGAATAGGATTAACCGAAAGCAGTAACATGCTACACTACTCTAATGCAAGCAGTAGAGAGAAGGAATAGGCGATATCTGGTGGTCAAGGGGGGGCTTGCCTGGTTGCTCTGGCAAGGAGGGGCCGTCAACAACGTAGTCGATCGGGGCACCAGCAGCAGCGTCATTCTCGTAGTCTACCAGAGAGAAGAGGGGGAAGAAACAATGAATACAATGCAAATAGATGCATGTCTATGCATGACATGACAAGTAATGGTTCCAAGTGTGCCCTAGCGCAGTAGGAGGTGATATCGGCGAAGGGGGAAAACAACCGGGAAAGTATCCCTGGTGTTTTGCATTTTCGAACAGATGAACCGGAGGGGGAAAGTTGCATGTTCGCTATGCTAGGGATCTGTGGCGGACGAATGATACGTCTCCATCGTATCTACTTTTCCAAACACTTTTCCCCTTGTTTTGGACCCTAACTTGCATGATTTGAATGGAACTAACCCGGACTGACGCTGTTTTCAGCAGACTTCCCATGGTGTTATTCATGTGCAGAAACAAAAGTTCTCGGAATGACCTGAAACTCCACGGAACGTCTATTTGGAAATAATAAAAAATCCTTGCAAAAGATGAAGACCAGGGGGGCACACTTTGTACACGAGGGTGGGGGGCGCGCCCTCCCCCCTAGGGCGCGCCCCCTACCTCGTGGGCCCCCTGGAGCCCCTCCAACCTCAACCCCAACTCTATATATTTGTTTTCGGGGAGGAAACAATCAGAGAGAAGGATTCATCGCGTTTTACGATACGGATCCGCCGCCAAGCCCTAAAACCTCTCGGGAGGGCTGATCTGGAGTCCGTTCGGGGCTCCGGAGAGGGGGATTCGTCGCCATCATCATCATCAACCATCTTCCATCACCAATTTCATGATGCTCACCGCCGTGCGTGAGTAATTCCATCATAGGCTTGCTGGTCGGTGATGGGTTGGATGAGATCTATCATGTAATCGAGTTAGTTTTGTTAGGGTTTGATCCCTAGTATCCACTATGTTCTGAGATTGATGTTGCTATGACTTTGCTATGATTAATGCTTGTCACTAGGGCCCGAGTGCCATGATTTCAGATCTGAACCTATTATGTTTTCATGAATATATGTGAGTTCTTGATCCTATCTTGCAAGTTTATAGTCACCTACTATGTGTTATGATCTGGCAACCCTGAAGTGATAATAATCGGAACCACTCCCGGTGATGACCATAGTTTGAGGAGTTCATGTATTCACTATGTGCTAATGCTTTTTTCCGGTATTCTATTAAAAGGAGGCCTTAATATCCCTTAGTTTCCATTAAGACCCCGCTGCCACGGGAGGGTAGGACAAAAGATGTCATGCAAGTTCTTTTCCATAAGCACGTATGACTATATTCGAAATACATGCCTACATTACATTGATGGATTGGAGCTGGTTCTGTGTCACCCTATGTTATGACTATTACATGATGAACCGCATCCGACATAATTCTCTATCACCGATCCAATGCCTACGAACTTTCCATATATTGTTCTTCGCTTATTTACTTTTCCGTTGCTACTGTTACAACCACTACAAAACACCAAAAATATTACTTTTGCTACTGTTACCTTTTGTTACCATCACCACTACTATCATATTACTTTGCTACTAAATACTTTGTTGCAGACATTAAGTTATCCAGGTGTGGCTGAATTGACAACTCAGTTGCTAATACTTGAGAATATTATTTGGCTCCCCTTGTGTCGAATCAATAAATTTGGGTTGAGTACTCTACCCTCGAAAACTGTTGCGATCCCCTATACTTGTGGGTTATCAAGACTATTTTCTGGCGCCATTGCCAAGGAGCATAGCTCTATTCTTTGAGTCACTTGGGATTTATATCTACTGGTCACTATGAAGAACTCGAAAGACGCCAAGACAACAATTTATCCCTCAACTACGAGGGGAGTTAAGGAACTGCCATCTAGCTCTGCACTTGATTCACCTTTTGTTTTGAGTAAGCTTGCGACACCTAAACCTGCTTCTGCTATTCGTTCTGATATGTCGCATGTTATTGATGATGCCACTTCTGCTATGCATGATACTTATGATGAAACTACTTCTATGCTTGATACTACTGTGCCGCTTAGTGAATTTCTTGATGAACAAATTGCTAGGGCTAGAGAGAAAGAAATTATTGAAACTGATTATATTGATGAAATTGATGATGAAGACTTGCCTGTTATTCCTGAGGGTTATGTTTTCGATAAAGAAACTTCTTTAGCTATTTTAGCTTGCAAAGATAGATACGAGCTCAAGAGGTTATTAGCTAAATGGAATAAGCAATCTCTTAATGATAGAATGAGACCAGACCCTGCTTTTGCAACTTCACCTATCTGTGTTACCGATAAGGATTATGAATTCTCTGTTGATCCTGATATAATTACTTTGGTTGAATCTGATCCTTTTCATGGCTATGAATCTGAAACTGTTGTGGCGCATCTTACTAAATTAAATGATAAAGCCACCCTGTTCACTAATTGTCGTGGAATTGTCACGGCAGATGTCCTCATGAAAGGACTTAGTCGCAGGGCCATCGTACGGGTTAACCTAGAGGGGTTAATGCGGCGCAAGACACGGGAATTATACTGGTTCGCCCCTTCGATGAAGGTAAAACCTACGCCCAGTTGTGGTGTGATTGATATGGTTCGCGACTAGGGAGCAATAGCTTTGCCTTAGCTTCAATCCTCTCGTCCCTAACTCGCCGCCGGTCGCCCCTTATATACACGGGTTGACGCCTCGCCGGCTTAGAATCCCAATCCGCTCACACAAGAGCCCGGCTTGGTTTCTCCTTTCTTGTCTTACAATACAAGTTACAATACTAAGGCGGTTTACATGTATGGACCTTAATTCGCCTCTGGGCTCCAGCCTCCATATGGGCTCGATCACGACGAGGTAAACCGCCCCTCCGGGCGGTTCACACTCCGTAGTTGTATCCCCAACATTAGGCCCCAGATTGACTTGAACCGTTCGGGTTAATCTTCTACATCTTCAAGCAACCCCTTGATCTCCATTGTAAGCCGCCATCCGCTTGAACCGCCGTGACATCATCCTTCGATCTTCGTGTCGACACCACGACGTCATTTTGAACAAAAAATCCAAACAGAAGATTCCCTTCATTAAGGCTATCCCTGAAATCGAGGCGCCGCTGCACCTTCCGCGCTTTGACTCCTCGATTCTCGCGCCCATTGATCACTCGTCCCTTATAAATAGACCGGTCGGGTCATTCTCTTCTTCTCCTTCCTCTCTTCTTCTTCCTCGCGACCACCGACCCTGAAGCTCTTGCCGTCGCCGCTCAACCTCCGACCGACGCTTCACGCCAGTCGCTGATCAACCTGATCTTACCAGAGTTTCAGCGCTCCTCCATGTTCCGCTCGTCCGTAAGGTTTCCTTCAAACCCTAGATCTCATCTGAGAACTCTGTTCGCCCCATAGCTCGTAAGCGTTAGTGTCGATCCTTCATACTAGCTCCGCCACGGCCGACGGCTCATCCGCACTGCTCATCCTATGCAAGTGGCTGCTCTGCTGCTTTACCCGACTCTATGCATCTTCCTTTCTGTTCAGATCCTTTACTTGAACAGGCCTAAACCTCCCCGCGCTGTAGGAGGTCTGCATAGGTCGAGAAATTTTCCTCATCAACTCCGGTAGATCCAAATTATTTTCATTTGCATGGGAAACCTGTTTCAGATACACTTAGCAACTTTTCCAACTCGCCTCTTCCGGCGGTTTAACCTTTGATAGCTAATCCGTCACCCCATTAGTCCTTAGTTAAACCGGAATGGGAAGCCGGCTACCGAATTGCCGGTTTAACAATATTCGTAATTCCTGACCCGCTCAACAAAGTGAACCGTTTTCTTCCTTTCTTTCGCAGCTTTAATCTTCCTAATGGCTCCTCAATTTTCCGCTTGCAACCGGGTCCGTCCAGAGTCATCAAACGCAGCTCAACGGTTATGTCACCACCGGGCGGTTTGGCTCCAAAAGTATCCTCCATTGGCGTGTTCCGAGGGCGAAGTTTCTCCCGAGTCGCGAGCGGAGAAGTAATCGTGTTTATGCAGCACTTAGACCGGGGTTCATCCGCCGGTTCAAAATTTTTCCGGATGTCCTTGCCGACCGCAACTCCATCCTCGTGACATCGGCCCAATTTCGTGGTCGAATATATGCAACTTTCAAGTCTTCGTGAGGTCTATCTTCAAGAGGAGCCATCTGTGGAGTTGTTCCGGATTTTTTCCATTTGAACCGCCGCACGAGTTTTCTCGACGGTCCTAACACGGAGCTGGGCGGCGTTTCAATCCGAAGAGGAAGGAAGTCGATTTTCCTCACGCCAAGCACCACAGCCATCCAAAGGAATGGAACCAAACCTGGTTCTACCGCCGAACACCGCCCTACCAACGAAAAACCCTTGCTGGGTTACCGTTTCACCGGCTCAAGAACCAGCATCCGCTGCCTTCCCGCTTAACCGCGCTGAACGGAAGAACTTCGCACCGCAAATAATCAAGCTCCGGCTCTAATGGCCAATGGCTTAACCGGCGTGGATCTTGTACGTTGCTGGGTCTCTTGGGGTGTTTTGCCACTAAGCCGCCGCCCGGATTGATGCACGAGTACACCGCAGCCTCAAAGATCCTCAAAGGCGCCACGAGCTGCCTATAACTGAACAGAGGTCACCGAGATCGCCAAGAAGATGCTCGATGAGCCAATCTCCGTCTGCAGCCTAACCGGATTGGCTCCATTTTGTGCCACCAACAAACCGCCGCGGTAAGTTCTACTCACCGCCTTTCAAGCTCTTAATACTCCGTTGATACACGTTAATCCTTGTTCCTTCTCAGGCCGACAGCTCCTTCTGGAAACGAACCAAACCGGTTCGGGCGCCGCGTGTAAAGTCCAAGGCCACTAAGAAAACGGGCAAGAAGAAGACCGCCGAGTCCTCTGATCCGCCGGAGGACGAAGAATCAGAAGCTGAGGTAAACCGGCTTTCCGCTTTGTGTTTCTTCCTGCATATGCTTGGCCCTTTGACAATCTTTTTACTGACAATTTTCTTCCCAGGATGATGCGGAAGCCAGCCATGCCGACCCTGTTGAGGTAATCTTACTTTCTTCCGAATCCGATCTTGCCCCGGTTAAGAGAATTCGTCGCGCCGTCCGGAAAGTGAAAAAATACCATTCCTGTGCTTACTTGAATCCAAATCTTAATTTGAAGACACAAGAGGCTGAAGAGTGCCGCATAACCCGCACAAGGCCAACAAAGTTACCTCGGCCGTTTACTGACACACCTATCCGGAAGGCCGCCGAGGTGACTTGCTCTCCGAAAAGCGTTATCCCTTAAAAGGTTTCTTCCGATGTCCTCTCAATCCGTCGACCAATTATCAGGCCTCTTCCAACTCGTCTGGGCGGTTCATCCACCACACAACCGCCTCCGCTGAACATCGCCGCAGGTATGTAATTATTATTTGTCAATTCGACTCACCGTCACCTTGGTCAATTTGTCTTGATCCGATTCTGAATATTGCAGCACCAAGGCTCGCTTGAGCAAGAAGGCGAAAACTCTTGATCCTACCGGATGTTGATCCGAGAAAACCCCGAACAACCACACGAAAATCCTGAAGCCGCCAAGGAAAGCTCGCGAATTGTACAAAGACGACACGCTGATCCGCCGAAGTTGAACCAGAGGTCCAAGTGGAAACTTCCCAGCCTGCTCCATCAAACCCGTCTCACGAGCTGGTCGTGGATCATGAACCGCCGAGCCGAGCAAAACGACGGCAAGCCCAAACAAGACCGCTGAAAATGACGATGTTATTGTGACAGTATCGCTACACTGCTCCTAGCCAACCGGTCGCTTTAGCAAAGCACAGATCAAAGAAAGTTCCACTATTATGAGCAAGGACAAGGGAAGACTGATATGTCGGCTTACGACAATTTCTCGCCTAAGAGCTTCATTCGGCTTTTCGAACCGGCTTTACACAAGCCGCGACTTTGAAGCCGGTCTAGTAAACCGCATGAAGGACCGCTATGAGGTAATGAGCTGACCTTTCTTTATTTTATCTGCATAGTAGCCCCCAAGGGTCGGTTTAACTTTGTAAAGTTAAACCGGGACTTAAGGTGTGTCTCTTCATAGCAAATTGAGATCAACTAGCCATTAGCCCCCAAGTGCCAAGTTGAATACTTGTATTAAGCTTGGGACTTGTATAATGAAACCACTAATATGCTTCCTTTGTCATCGAATGAAATACACCAAAGAAGTCTGTGCAACTAAAGGACCTCCAAGCAACTGAAATCCAAATAATGTAAGCCGCCAAAGCCAAGGATGAGCTAAAAACTGCCCTGACCACCATGGAACAGCTGAAGGAGTGGTACAAATCCGAGCGGGTCAACTAGGACACCGAGAAGGCCGGTTTAGTAAAGCGGGCGGAGGAAGCCGAGGCGCCCTTAAACCGTGATCAAGAGCTGACCGGACTCAAACGCCAAGTGCATGCCATGACCTCTCGCCATTTTTGGTAAGCAAATTTATACTGAATATGCTGTGTTAATGCTTCCGCCGGTTTAACTTGAGCTGTCTAAACCTGGTGTAGGCAAACGTATTGCTCATCCGGCTCGACGCGGAAAAAGCTCAAGGCTTCAGACACTCTGATTGAGCAGCTATATACCGGCGCCCAGCGGGTTATATGCGCCACTTCATATGACAACACGGCGCCGCCCCCGATCGAGAGACGCTGGACCGGCTGTCCATGATTCCGGGCAGCTTGAAGAGATGAAGCGATCCGCAGCCCGGCCGGCACGCCATCGCTCGACTCGCGCTAAAGCATGGATAGCGGATCTTGATCCGCCGACATAGCTAAAGGTTTTCCAGTGCTCAAGAGAATGGTGAAGCCTTTGATAACGATGCTCAAACGGATTACAAAGGAAGTGCGTCCGCTGGCGAAGTCAATCGCCGCTGAAGCCAACTCGAGGTTCACCGATCTTTTATGACGCCAATAACAAGCGGGTGGAGTTTGTCATCCCGAAGTGCAGAGCCTGATTCCTCCAATCCGAAGCACACTTACGCCTCGACGCTGATCCGCTGAACTGATAAGTGAAGAAGCTGTTCAGCCTTAACCCGGATTGACTGGTCTACCAATGACTTCCGGCTTTGGGTGAGGAAGAAGAAGAAGCTGAACCGACGCCAGCGCCGCCTCCACCTCGCGCCAACCCGTGAAGCAGCGAACCACAAGCGGGCGACATATCCAAAGCCTCAAGGCATAACTCCGAAAACGCCGGGCCTCGAAAGGCTTTTGTAATAGGATAGCAAGTGTCTTTCATTGAACAATGCCGTACAACTTTGGTCTCAGAACTTTTGCTGGCGGTGCTGGATCCGCTTGGCTTTTGTAGTAAATCCTGCAACATATTTTGCCTGCAATCACAAGTTCTTAAACCGCCATGGCGGTGTACACCTCCAACCAGATCGATACCGATATTTATATGAGAAAATACCGAGGTATACGATCAAAATTATGTGATACGTAACATACCGCCAAGATCAGCACACAGCTTGGCTGTAGCCAATCCAAGCGGAGGTCTTATAAACCATCATTGTCAAAGGAGGGCAACCTCAGATAAGACCGATTTATCGGTAAATCGTGGTCGGGCATGATAAGCCCCCCGTTACTCCACAATGGGATGTTTAACAAGTAAAATCAAACCGAACAAAAGCGCCAACTTAAAAACGACGACAACGTAAATCCGGTTTAAGAAAAACCACATGGAAATAAAATCAAATGAGAAAAACCGCTTTTACGAGACAAGGCTGTATCGAGCGGATCAGATGGTGTTACCATGGTCGGACAGGACCAAGCCCCTATACAGCAGTAGCGATGGTTCAAGTCAGCCAGTCCCCAATCGAACTCTTGGCATGATGCCGATCAAGTGGCATTGCAATGGTTCGGTTCACCAAAGCCCCTAAGTGATTCTATGGCCTTAGGCCGACCAAGAGGCGTGATGGTTCAGACGTGACCATGTCCCTAAATGATCTGGTGGCTTCGCTGTCAAGAGGCGTTGCATTGGTTCGGATACGCACCAAGCCCCCAAATGACAAAAGTTTCAAAACAAGGCTAAGGGTTGAACCGAGGCCGCTTCACAACAAGATCTCCATGTACCCAAACCGGTCTTTTATACGTAACAGATGCCCCGCTTAGCCGAGGATCCGTTTATTGCTTTTATTCATAATATATACAGTCTTGATATGTACATAAGTGGAGCCAATGGCTCGTATAATAAGGTCAAGATGAGCAATGTTCCACGGCTCGTTGGTCTCCTCCTCCGACGCGTGCGTGAGTCCTTTCGTTCTCTAACATCAACCAGATAGTAGGAACCGCTGTATAGGTTCTGCTGACCACAAAAGGCCCTTCCCAAGGTGGGGATAGCTTGTGCATATCTTTCTGATCTTGAATGAGCCGCAGCACTAAATCTCCTTCCCGAAGGTTTCGGTTTTAACCATGGCTGTGATACCGACGAAGATCTTGCCGGTAGACCGCCGAACGGGCTGCTGCCATATCGCGCTCTTCGTCGGTCGGTCCAAATCATCTTGCCGTGCTGCCTCGCCATCCACCTCAACATAAGCTGCTACTCGAGGCGTAGTCGTGACGGATATCATGGGAAGGACCGCCCGCCCATAGACCATAAAGAACGGCGTATCCAAAGTGGAGCGGTTGGGGTAGTGTTAATACTCCATATCACCGATGGTAGCTCTTCCACCCAACAACCCGGCGCCCTCTCTAAAGGGACCATAAGCCGGGTTTGATACCCTTCAAAATTTCCCGATTAGCTCGCTCCGCTTGACCATTGGATTGCGGGTGGGCTATGAAGAAACATCAAGCGGATGTGCTCGCTCACAAAATTCCTTCATAGCTCCTTTGGATAAATTGGTGCCATTGTCCGTGATGATACTGTGGAAACCCAAACCGAAAATCACCCGCTTGATGAACTGAACCGCCGTGGCTGCATCACACTTGCTAATGTGCTCGCGCCGACCCACTTGGTAAACTTATCCACCGCCACCAACAGTGGGTCTTCTTATCCTTGGACCTTTTGAAAGGTCCAACCATATCCAGCCCCAAGTCGCAAATGGCCAAGTAATTGAATCATCCTCAATTCTTGGGCTGGCACATGAGCACGCTCGAGAACTTTTGGCAACCGTTACATCGTCGACCAAATCCTCCGTGATCAGCATGGGCGGTCAACCAATAGAAACCATGGCGGAATGCTTTGGCCACTGTGGACTTTGAACCGTGGTGACCACAATCCTTCATGAATCTCTCGCAATATCTCACAGCCCTCTTCGGGGACACACAACGCTGAAACGCCTCGACACACCGCGACGGTGCAACTCGCCATTAACAATGGCCATGGACTTAGACCGCCGAACTATCTGCCGGGCCAACGCCTCATCCTCCGTAACTCGCCCGGTTCATGTATGCCAAATAAGGAGCGCCCAATCCGGGATGACATGCAAGGCCGCCACCAAATGAGCCTCCGGATCGTGGATAGCCAAATCAATTTCATCAGAAGTTTAATCGACGGTTTGTGCAAAGACATCAAGGAAAACGCTATGGACCGGTTTACGCTGGGAACCCAGCCGCTCAAAGCATCAGCCGCCTCGTTCTTCCGACGATCCACATGGTCCACCCGATACCCTTTAAAATGTCCCGCAACAACATCCACTTCCCGACGATATGCAGCCATGAGTGGATCTTTGAGTCCCAAGCACGGATACTTGCTGGGCCACCAAGTCCGAAGTCACCAAAGCATTTAACCCGCTGAGATTCATTTCTTGGCCATCCAAGACCATGGAGCAAAGCTTCATACTCAGCTGCATTGTTAGTACAAGGGAACATCAGACGGAGAACATAATGTAACTTGTCACCTCGTGGGAAGTTAATACGACTCAGCCCCCGAGCCTCCAACTGCTCGACCCATCAAAATGGATGGTCCAATAGGTGTGATCCGCTTCTCTTCGGGCGCTTGTAACTCCGCCCAATCATTAATGAAATCCACAAGTGCTCGAGACTTGACGGTCCGTCCGGGCACATACCTTAAACCGTATGCCCAAGTTCTATAGCCCACTTAGCAATCCGCCGCCGCTTCGTTCAAGATGATATCGCCAAGGGAGCCGAATCGACCCATCGTAATGGGGTGCCTCGAAATATTGCTTCACTTCCGCTTGCCATAAAAACTCCATATACCAGCTTCGCCAATGTGGATACTCTTTGTTTAGATTCGATGAGAACCTCGCTGATGTAGTAAATCGCCGCTGAACCGGATACTCCTTCCCCGCCTCCTTGCGCCCACCACAATGGCTACACTCATCGCCTCGCATTAGCAAAGAACATATAACAGAGCGGCTCCTCGTCAATAGGGCAGCAAGAACAAGCGGGTTGGCCAGTGCCGCTTAAATCCTCCAACGCCTCATCAGAAATGAGCTCCAAACGAATTGATCCGTCTTCTTCAAAGATCGTACAAAGGGATAGCCTTTCTCCTAGGCGATTGATAAACCGGCTTAGTGCAGCAATCCGGCCTGCCAAACGCTGGACATCATTGATGCACTTTGGCTTAGCTAAGGAGGTGATAGCTGTAATCTTCTCCGGATTAGCCTCAATCCCCCGATTGGACACGAGAAAACCCAACAATTTGCCTGCCGGAACACCAAAGACACACTTGGCCGGGTTGAGCATCATCTTGTACACCCGCAAGTTGTCAAAGGTTCCCTTTAAGTCCTCAATCAATGTTTCCTTCTGCCTTGATTTCACCACGATATCATCCACATAGGCGTGCACATTACGGCCGATCTGTTCATGTAAACAATTTCAGACGCAACGCCGATAAGTTGCTTAGGCGCTCTTGAGCCCAAAGGGCATGGACACATAGCGAAGGCTCCAAAAGGTGATAAACGCCGCTTTCTCCTGGTCTTTAACCGCCATCTTAATCTGATGATAACCGGAATACGCATCCGTAAAGCTCAAACGCCACAACCCGCCGCTGCATCAATGATCTGGTCAATGCGGGAGGGCGAAAGGATCCGCCGGACAAGCTTTGTTAAGATCTCTGTAATCCACGCATTACGCGCCAAGTGCCATTTTTCTTAAGGACCAACACCGGATTAGCAAGCCACTCGGGTGAAAGACTTCAACGATAAACCCTGCTGCCAAAAGTCTAGCGACTTCTTCTCCGATGGCCTTGCGCCTTTCCTCGTTAAACCGCGAAGAAACTGTTTTACCGGTTTGTATTTCGGGTCCACATTAAGAGTGTGCTCAGCGAGTTCCTCGGTACACCCGCATGTCGAAGGTTTCATGCAAAATGTCCCGATTCTCACGGATGAACTCGATGAGCGCGCTTCCTATTTAGGATCCAGATTGGCACCGATGGTGAACTGCTTGGATGACTCGCCGGCACAAAATCAACAAGCTTCGCCTCACCACCGATTTGAACTTCAAGTCCGGATCATGCTCAGTAGTTGGCTTCTTCAAAGGGGTCATATCCGCCGGATCAACATTATCCTTATAATACTTTAACTCCTCCGTGGCACAAACCGACTCAGAAGCCGCATCACCTTCCTCGCACTCCAGAGCGATCCGGCGCTCCCATGAACCGTTATTGTTCCTTTGTGACCCGCATCTTCAGCTGCAAGTAAACATAACAGGCCGTGCCATGAACTTAGATAAGCCGCCGCCCAAAGAGGGCGTGGTAAGGGCTTTGAATTTTCACCACCTCAAATGTCAACGCTTCGTTCGAGTCGTGCTCGCTCCAAAGGTTACCTCCAGAGCTATTTTACCGACCGGTACGCCGACTTACTGTGCACCACTCCGTGAAATATCTGATCGGATGGCCCGAGATGCCTATCTCGTTAACCCCATCCGCCGGAAAGTCTCGAGTACGTGATGTTGATGCTGCTTCCTCCATCCATAAGAACCTTGGTAAACTTGTACCGCCTACCGGGTGCCACCACCAGGGCTAATCGACCCGGATTGTAAACCCGGGAGGATGGTCCTCTGCGCCCACACAATCGGCTGCTCGGACCAGCGCAGTAATGCGGCGCAGCCGGTTCAACAACACTAACCGCCCGCCTCTCAAGTTTTCGGTCTCGCCGGTCCAAGCTGGTGGTAAAGACGGTATCGCCCACCATTCAATTGCTTTGGGTTGCTCGATAACCCGACCGCTGCTGTTGTTGATTGTAGCCCCTTGGTTCTCGACTGCTCGATTACCTTGATTATTCTCGATTGCCTTGCCGCCCGGATTACTACCAATCTGGGCCGTATCTCCTCCACCATAACCCGGGCGGACCTCAACCGCCATCGGGCCCTTGATCATACCGGAAAGAATTGGAATTTTGAACTCCGCATAATATAACAATCCTTCCAAAGGTGGTTCACGGCACCTCCTTCGTCCCATGCTTTGGACAAGGCTGATTCAATATGAAATTCAAACGATCCGGATTGTGACCACCCCGGTTTGACTGCTTACCCCGGGCGCCGCTGACCCTTGTCCTCAAGGCTGGTGTTGGCCACAAAGCCCATGTTGCCGTTCGCTTACGCTTGTGCCCTCCATTGCTCGCCGATCGATGTCTGGCGGCCCGGAATTGTCGCTCGCTTCCTTCCCCACTTCATCATTCTCCGATTCAGGATCCTTGGTACTATCGTAATCAGCGATTTTACCAAAACGCCCATTAGAGTGCCCATGTCATGACAAAACGCTTCATGCGACCCAGCTTCAGCTTCAATGGCTCGAACCGCAATTGGCTTCCAAGGTCATGATCGCGAAACAGTGGTTGATCCGATCCAAGAATGTAAAACTTCCGAGACACGGCGCACCCAATGGGTTGTAGACTCTCCGTCCGCTGGACGCAAGCCGCCAGATCCACCACAGATATGGGCTGTTTACGGTGTCTTTGAAATTTTGATGAACTGGTTCGCAATCGTGTCCACGAGTTGATAGAGTCGGGCGGCAAGTTTTTCAACCAAGTCCGGCAGTACCTTCCAAAGATCATTGTGAAGTACTTTGCACATGCTGCTTCATCCACGTCTAGCATCTCCATGGCCATCTCGTAGCTTTCTATCCACGCCCGGAGCCAAGTCGGCAGATAATTTGGCACCTTGCGTGGCCCCTTGAAGTCCTTGGGCAAGCGACGCTGCGTAAAAGCGGGACGAGGCAAGGCACCCCTAAAGAGCCGACGTCACCCTGGCTCAAGATGGTCGGACGAATCGGCGCAGCCGGATGATCTTCCACTTGTGCGGCTAACTCGGCTTCCCTACGTGCCTCGGGCGCGTCCACTACCACTTGAGCATCCTCAAAGCCGCCGCGGATTGTTGCCGCGAGGCGGACCACGCCGCGCATTGCTTGATACGGCCGGTTCGTCGACGCGCGTCGGCTATAACTCCGGCCGGGCGGGGTGGAGTGGATCCGATCCCGATCGACGATTAAGCTTCCGCTGAGCTGTGGCCGTCCGGAGGAGCTCCTTAACCGGGCGGGTCTCTACCACCGTGGTGAATCGCCTTCAATTGAATCGCCCAACCGTGCCGCAGCCGCTATAAGATTATCCATCGGGTTGGAGTAGTGACCGAGGTGTCTGCAAGGTCCGGGCGCACCGGTATGATGGCGAGGCAGATCTACCGGACGGGATGAATCCGGCGCGCCGCCCAGTGCTTCCGCCGTTCACCAACAGCGGCGGATTACCGTTCTCGCCTGGGGTATTGAAAAGCTCCCTACCTCAAAACTGAAGGCAAACGGTACTGTATTTCCTTTTCATGACTTCTGCGATGCACTCGTCCATTTCGAGCCTATAAGCTCACAGATCCAAAGCGGCTCGCTCCATCGCCATCCGCTCGTCTGCTGCCGCCAGTCCGCTTTAGCTTTAGTGATCTGCTCTCACCTTTGCAATCTCGCGCAGTATGTCCTGATCCGCGGATTAGCTTCGCCATGAGCACCGCCAATGCGCCGAAAAGCTCGATAAAACTTGAGCGGTGGGCGACAGGCCTCCGCCCGGCTGCCATCATCGCTGTTGAACCGGCGATTAGGGCGCCGCGTCAAGAGTGAAGCGCCTCTGCGTCGCCATGAAGACCCCAACCCGTTGGGTAGATCGAGGGGTCCGAATACTCTCACCGTCGGAACAGCCTCGATCCGCCAGCCTGCAGCTGGTATAAAGACTCGCCCGCCGACGATTCATCGCCAGAGTAAACGGCGGTTTCGTCGCAGACACCGATCCGCCGCAACCCCGTGGACGACTCCCACGAAAACATGCTTGACCGCCGGTTCAGCTAGGGCAGGGCTCTTCTTCGCCCGGCCGAGCCGCCTCGACGAGGTCGGTGCGCACGTCCGCCCAGCCCCGACTCGCCAATCTTGCCGATGAACACGTGTATGCCGCCAAAGGGGACCCGTACCCATACTCAACCGAGCCGCCTCGGGCCCCATCCAAGATTGCCGATGTAGAGTTTGCGCGACGACTTTTAGTCATCCGCCCATCGTGATAGCCTTCGAGTCCTTCGAACTTGCCTCTAAGATCATCAAACCATCATGCGATAGCCCCACTGTGGGGGCGCCAACCGTCGTGGAATTGTCACGCAGATGTCCTCATGAAAGGACTTAGTCGCAGGGCCATCGTACGGGTTAACCTAGAGGGGTTAATGCGGCGCAAGACACGGGAATTATACTGGTTCGGCCCCTTCGATGAAGGTAAAAACCTACGTCCAGTTGTGGTGTGATTGATATGGTTCGCGATTAGGAGCAATAGCTTTGCCTTTAGCTTCAATCTCTCGTCTTTAACTCGCCGCCGGTCATCCCTTATATACACGGGTTGACGCCTCGGCCGGCTTATAGAATCCCAATCCGCTCACACAAGAGTCCGCTTGGTTTCTCCTTTCTTGTCTTACAATACAAGTTACAATACTAAGGCGGTTTACATGTATGGACCTTAATTCGCCTCTGGGCTCCGTGCCTCCATATGGGCTCGATCACGATTTAGGGTAAACCGAGCCCGGGCGGTTCACACCGTAGTTGTATCCCCAACACTAATGATGAGAGATCTCGCTACTTTTATATCCTGAAAACATTTTCGTTCTCATTAAAGGGTGATGCTAAGATATGGTTTAATTCTCTTGATCCTGGTTGTGTGCGTAGTCCCCAGGATATGATTTATTACTTCTCTTCTAAATATTTCCCTGCTCATAAGAAACAAGCTGCTTTAAGGGATATATAAAATTTTGTGCAAATTGAATAAGAGAGTCTCCCACAAGCTTGGGGGAGGCTTCTCAAGTAACTTAATGCTTTGCCTGATCATCCTCTTAAGAAAAATGAAATACTTGATATCTTTTATAATGGACTAACCGATGCTTCCAGAGATTACCTGGATAGTTGTGCTGGTTCTGTTTTCAGGGAAAGAACAACGGATGAAGCTGAAATTCTATTGAATAATATGTTGACAAATGAAAATAATTGGACACTTCCTGAGCCAGCTCTTGAGCCAATTCCTGAGCCTATTCCTAGACCAAGTCCAAAGAAGAGAGGTGTTCTATTTTTCAGTCCTGAAGATATGCAATAGGCAAAGAAATCTATGAAAGAAAAAGGTATTAAAGCTGAAGATGTTAAGAATTTACCTCCTATTGAAGAAATACATGGTCTTAATTTACCGCCTGTTGAAGAAACATATGATCTTAATCCTTTACCTATTGAAGAACCTCACGGTCTTGATAATCCGACAACAGGTAGTAAAGGTAAATTCTCTTTATAGATATAATAAAGCTGAAATCCCTCCCACTAAAATTGCTAGCCAATGCCTGGATGAGTTTGATAACTTTATGGTTAAGCAAGAAGATTTCAATGCTTATTTTGGTAGACAATTAAGATAAAATGCTTATATAATTGAACACTTGGGTGATTACATGGCTAATGTTAGAGGTGAACTTAAACTCATTACTAAACATTATGGTTACCACTCAACTAGAACAAGTACTTAAAGCTCAGAATGATTTGCTCAATGAAATGAATAGTAAAAAAATGATTATGCTGTTAGAGTGGCTACAAGAACTGGTAAGATGACTCAGGAACCTTTGTATCCTGAAGGCCACCCTAAGAGAATTGAGCAAGATTCTCAGAGAAATAATATTGATGCACCTAGTCCTTCTAAAAAGAAGAAAAGAAAATGATAGGACTTTGCATGCTTCTAGTGAACCTATTGTTGAACCACCCGAGAATCCAAATGATATTTCGCTCTCGATGTCAAACACAATCTGTAATGAACATGAACCTAGTGAAAATGTTAATGAAGATGTTCATGATGATGCTCAACCTAGCAATGATAATGATGTAGAAATTGAACCTGTTGTTGATCTTGATAACCCACAATCAAAGAATCAACGTTATGATAAGAGAGACTTTGTTGCTAGGAAACATGGTAAAGAAAGGGAACCATGGGTTCAGAAACCCATGCCTTTTCCTCCCAAACCATCCAAGAAAAAGGATGATGAGGATTTTGAGCGCTTTGCTGAAATGATTAGACCTATCTTTTTGCGTATGCGATTAACTGATATGCTCAAAATGAATCCTTATGCTAAGTATATGAAAGATATTTGTTACTAATAAAAGAAAGATACCGGAAGCTGAAATTTCCACCATGCTTGCTAATTATACTTTTAAGGGTGAAATACCAAAGAAACTTGGAGATCCAGGAGTACCTACTATACCATGCTCCATTAAAAGAAACTATGTTAAAACTGCTTTATGTGATCTTGGAGCCGATGTTAGTGTTATGCCTCTCTCTTTATATCATAGACTTGATTTGAATAAGTTGACACCTACTGAAATATCTTTGAAAATGGCTGATATCAACTGCTATACCTGTCGGTATTTGTGAGGATGTGCCTGTTGTGGTTGCAAACGTTACTATTTTAACGGACTTTGTTATTCTTGATATTCCCGAGGATGATAGCATGTCTATTATTCTTGGAAGACCTTTTTTGAATACTGCAGGGGCTGTTATTGATTGCAACAAAGGCAATGTCACTTTTCATATTAATGGCAATGAGCATACGGTACACTTTCCGAGGAAACAACCTCAAGTTCACAGTATCAACTCTATTGGAAAAATTCCATCGATTATATTTGGAGGTTTTGAATTTCCTCTTCCTATTGTCAAGAAGAAATATGATATTCTTATTATAGGGGACGTGCATATCCCCGTTGAGGTAACATAGTGTTATTCGAAATTTCTCCGGTTCCATGTGTATTCGGAATGAGTTTATTAACAAGACCTGATCAACCTTGTTAGTGGATTCCTTTTGATGAGCATGAGATGGATGAAACTAGAAGGCACAACCTTACGTACTCTCTCTACTTTCTGTTATTTAGTTGAAATAAAGTAAAAATAGTATTTTTCCATGTCTTTTTCGATTTATCCGCATAATATAAAAATACCCCGAAAATAAAAGTTCTCCAAATGCCCTGAAAATGGAATATGATTTTTTCTAGAATTTTTGAGAATATCTGGCACTGAGAACACAGCAGGAGGGGCAAGCACCTGGCCACGTGGGTGGAGGGCGTGCCCTACCCCCCTGGGCGCGCCCCCTACCTCGTGGGCCTACGGTGGCCCTCCTCCACTTATTCCTGCACCCATACACTCCTTCTTCCTCCCACAAACACCAATATCCAGCTCAAGCACGAGTTCTAGCTCATTTTGCTGCGATTTTCGATCTCCTTGCTCAAAGCACCTCTCACAAAACTACTTGGGGGGATTGTTCCTTGGTATGAGACTCCTCCATTGGTCCAATTAATTTTTGTTCTAGTGCTCTATTCATTGCAAATTTGTGCTGCCTAGGTGACCATGTTCTTGAGCTTGCATGTCAAATTTATATGGTTCCAAGTAGTTCTAATGCTTGATATAGGCTCTAGTCACTTGTGGGAGTAGTTGCTATCAATTTTGTTGAGTTTGGTTTACTTTTATTTGAAGTTACTAAAAATTTCAGAAATTTTCAGAAAATAATGAAGAGATTTTTGAGGGGCTCATCGAGCCGAAGCTCGAAGGAAAAGCAAAATGAAGAAGCATAGAGGCCCAAATATAATTTGCCTCGCACCGCGGAGGTCCGGCTGTGTGAATGGCCTTCCGATGATTTCTTTAGAAAAGCCGGGATTTATGAAGATTTCTATTCATTGGCTGAGAATGCAGGCCTCACCGACTTCCTCCATGACCAACGCCATCAAGATTCTTACTCACCAATACTTTTGTGCAAAACTTCTACTATTTTCCTAAGGAATCACCTCCCTCAGTAGAGTTTCATTTATATGATGTTGTTAAGAAAATGCCACTAGAAGAATTTTGTAAGGTTTGCAAAATACCCTTTGAGGGTACCTTAGATGAACAACATCGCAAAGATATGGACGGTTTTATTGACACCATTACTGTTGGGGAAACCAGGAAGGTTTCCGATGCAAGAATCACTAGTATACATTTTCCTGTTTTGTGCAACTTTGCTATATTTGCTAGTCGTTGCTTAATTGGTCGCGGAAACTGTGGAAACCTTAGTGTTCCTGATATTATCATTTTGCTCCATGGTTTATATTCTGATAACACTGTTAATATGGGCGGTATTATTGCTAAACGGTTAAGTTTGAACCGTACTAAGGGCCCCATCTTTGGAGGTATTTATGCTTCACGCCTAGCTGCGTATTATCACATACCTACTAGGCTCTATGAGAAAGAATAAAAATTGTTGCCCAATGCTTATTTAGATTATAGGAGTATGCTAGCGCATGATTTTATTGTTAAGAATAGGGAAGGGACGCTTAAATATTAATTGTACTTTGATAAACATCACCCTGAGACTATTACCTTGCCTGCTCCTTCCTTGTTTAATTTATCGAAGGTCCAGATCTTGTTCCGTATGCCATTCAAGCCTCACCAAACCCTACACCAGCCCCGGAGCCGAACCACAATTTGAGCCTCCACGATACCGATTATTTTGGGATCCGGAGATGACTGCCACCAAAGGGCCGTCGAGTCCTCTTCATCTTAGTACGACCCTGACTACAACTATGGATATCCGCCAGGCCATCCTTGGCAATGAACCAACTTAGGCCAAAAGCCTAAGCTTGGGGGAGTACGAATTTCCCACCGGCATTACATTTATGTTTACACACACTCATTGCTAGATGTCGGTGCTCATACTCTTTCATTGTACTATCCATGCTAGTTTATTTTCCTTTTTTTCTTGCTTTCTTCTTGTGTGTTAGTTAAACCTTAAGAAAAACCAAAAAAATAGTGTAGCTTCTAGTTAGTTTACTTTTCTTGTTGTAGTAGTAATAATTGAAAAGAAAAACCCAAAAATATTTCCCATTCTTCTTTTGCTTGTTGGGAGCTTTCCCGTGTAAATAGTTTTATTTCTTTCCTTTTCTTTGGGGTCGTTAGGAGAAGACCATGATTAAATTGTTGAAGTAGCTCTTATATGCATTATTGTTTATTTAACCAAGAGCCCATATTGCCTTGTCTTCTCCTGTTTATTGAATGCTCGCAGATTCCAGCTTAGTCCAATGCACGTGCACTCTTATTATTATTCACATCGTTCGGTCGTGTAAGTGAAAGGTAATTATGATGATATATGATGGACTGACTGAGATAAGGAAAGCTGGTATGAACTCAACCTCTCTTTTTTTTGTAAATATGATGAGTTCATCGTTCCTGATTCAGCCTATTATGAATAAACATGTTTGCAATGACAATTAGAGATCATAGTTGCTCGTGCCATGCTTGATTAGCTATGAGTTATAATGGTTTACCTTATGTACAACATGCTATTAAAATGGTTGTGATGTGGTATGATGGGGTGGTATCCTCCTTTGAATGATTTAAGTGACTTGACTTGGCACATGTTCACACATGTAGTTGAAACAAAATCAACATAGCCTTCACGATATTTATGTTCATGGTGGATTATATCCTACTCATGCTTGCATCCAATGTTTATTAATTTTAATGCATGTTCATGACTGTTGTCGCTCTCTAGTTGGTCGCTTCCCAGTTTTTTGCTAGCCTTCACTTGTACTAAGCGGGAATACTGCTTGTGCATCCAATCCCTTAAACCCCAAAGTTATTCCATATGAGTCCACTATATCTTCCTATATGCGGTATTTACCTGCCGTTCCAAGTAAATTTGTATGTGCCAAACTCTATACCTTCAAATAAACATTCTTATTTGTATGCTCGAATAGCTCATGTATCAACTAGGGCTGTCTGTATCTTCCATGCTAAGCGGGTTATTCTCAAGAGGAGTGGACTCCGCTCCTCACTCACGAGAAAATGGCTGGTCATCGGGATGCCCAGTCCCATGCTTTATGCAAACTAAATCAAAATAATTGCAAACAAAACTTCCCCTGGGACTGTTGCTAGTTGGAGACACTCATTGTTTCGAGCAAGTCATGGATTAATGCTTGTTGGTGGAGGGGGAGTATAAACTTTACCATTCTGTTTGGGAACCGCCTATAGTGTGTGTAGCATGGAAGATATCGCCATATCTTGGTTGTTATGTCAACAATGAAAGTATGCCGCTCAAAATATTATTTATCTCTATTTCAAAACCGAGCTCTGGCACCTCTACAAATCCCTGCTTCCCTCTGCGAAGGGCCTATCTATTTACTTTTATGTTGAGTCATCACCCTCTTATTAAAAAGCACTAGCTGGAGAGCGCAGTTGTCATTTGCATTCATTACTATTAATTTATATTGGGTATGACTATGATTGGATCTCTTTCACCATGAATTACAATGTGTAGTTAGTCCTAGATCTTTAAAGGTGCTCTGCATTTATGTTTTGCGGTCCCAGAAAGGGCTAGCGAGATACCATCCTGTTATATCATATTATGATTGTTTTGAGAAAGTGTTGTCATCCGAGATTTATTATTATGGCTCGCTAGTTGATTATGCCATTGATATGAGTAAACATGAGACCTAAGAGTTATTGCAAATGTGGTTAGTCATAATCTTTGCAGAAAACTTGAATGCTGGCTTTACATATTTACAACAACAAGAGCAAACAGAGTTTGTAAAAGTTTTTCCTTATCACTTTCAGTTTGTCAACTGAATTGCTTGAGGACAAGTAAAGGTTTAAGCTTGGGGGAGTTGATACGTCTCCGTCGTATCTACTTTTCCAAACACTTTTGCCATTGTTTTGGACTCTAACTTGCATGATTTGAATGGAACTAACCCGGACTGACGCTGTTTTCAACAGACTTTCCATGGTGTTATTTATGTGCAGAAACAAAAGTTCTTGGAATGACCTGAAACTCCACGGAACGTTTATTTGGAAATAATAAAAAATCCTTGCAAAAGATGAAGACCAGGGGGCCCACACCCTGTCCACGAGGGTGGGGCGCGCCCCCCTAGGGCGCGCCTCACCTCGTGGGCCCCCGAGCCCCTCCGACCTCAACTCCAACTCTATATATTTGCTTTGGGAGAAAAAAACAGAGAGAAGGATTCATCGCGTTTTACGATACGGAGCCGCGGCCAAGCCCTAAAACCTCTCGGGAGGGCTGATCTGTAGTCCGTTCGAGGCTCCGGAGAGGGGGATTCATCGCCATCGTCATCATCAACCATCCTCCATCACCAATTTCATGATGCACATCGCCGTGCGTGAGTAATTCCATTGTAGGCTTGCTGGACGGTGATGGGTTGGATGAGATCTATCATGTAATCGAGTTAATTTTGTTAGGGTTTGATCCCTAGTATCCACTATGTTCTGAGGTTGATGTTGCTATGACTTTGCTATGCTTAATGCTTGTCACTAGGGCCCGAGTGCCATGATTTTAGATATAAACCTATTATGTTTTCATGAATATATGTGAGTTCTTGATCCTATCTTGCAAGTCTATAGTCACCTACTATGTGTTATGATCCGGCAACCCCGAAGTGACAATAATCAAGACCACTCCCGGTGATGACCATAGTTTGAGGAGTTCATGTATTCACTATGTGCTAATGCTTTGTTCTGGTACTCTATTAAAAGGAGGCCTTTATATCCCTTAGTTTCCATTAGGACCCCGCTGCCACGGGAGGGTAGGACAAAAGATGTCTTGCAAGTTCTTCTCCATAAGCACGTATGACTATATTCGGAATACATGCCTACATTAACATTGATGAATTGGGGCTAGTTCTGTGTCACCCTATGTTATGACTGTTACATTATGAACCGCATCCGGCATAATTCTCTATCACCGATCCAATGCCTACGAGCTTTCCATATATTGTTCTTCGCTTATTTACTTTTTCGTTGCTACTGTTACGACCACTACAAAACACCAAATATATCACTTTTGCTACTGTTACCTTTTGTTACCATCACTACTACTATCATATTACTTTGCTACTAAATACTTTGCTGCAGATATTAAGTTATCCAGGTGTGGCTGAATTGACAACTCAGTTGCTAATACTTGAGAATATTCTTTGGCTCCCCTTGTGTCGAATCAATAAATTTGGGTTGAATAATCTACCCCTGAAAACTTTTTCGATCCCCTATTCTTGTGGGTTATCAACGAACGGGCCGCGTATTCGGATTCTCCTCGTCTTTCTGAAGAACTTTCATGTACAAAGTATTTTCATCTGAGTTACGAATTATTTTATATTAATTTTTAAAGATTTAATTCACTTTCAGAATTAACAGAATTAATTTAATTTAAAAATGCAATTATGACGTCAAAGATGATGTCGTAGGTGATGTCAAGAATAAATGTATATTTGACTTAGTCAAACTGACGTGTGGGTCCCACTGTCATTGATTGAGGTTAACTTAAACAATTTTAATTAGTTTAGCTAACTCATTAAGTTAAATAAACACGGTTAATTAAGTTAATTAATTCTTTTAATTAATATATTAATATATTATTATTTTTAAATCCTTTTTTATTAACAATTTTGTTCTAGGGCTAGGCCCACCTGTCAATGGCCCATGGGGCGGAGCCCAACTGTCATAGACCCCGGGGGAGCCCTTAACGGGCGCCGGGTGCGGGGCGCAGCCCTAGCGGGCACGTGGGGCGGGCAAACCAGGCAAGGCGCCGGAGCAGGGAGAGGCTGGTGGCCTGAGGCCAACGGTGAGGGCCTGGGCGTGGCCTCAGCAGGACGTGGAGGGAGCCCGAGCGACACCGGGATAGCAGTTGGCGGCGGCATCGCAGCAGAGTAGAAGTAGCAGCGGCGGCGAGGTGGTGCGGTGGCTGGCCGGGACGGGGACGCAGGGCAGCGCAGCGGGGTGGCAATGGGCAGTGACACCAAGCGGCACAGCAGCAGCGGGGTTCGGGTGGGGCCACAGATGGCGGGAGGCGCGGGCTGGCAGCCTCCGACAAGCAGCGAGGCGCGGCCAGGCGTTGGGGATGCGACGGGCGCGCGGGCGCGTCGTGCGCACGCGCGGCCACGAGTGGGGAAGGTCAGGGGCGGAGCGGCTCGTGCTAGCGCGAGGGGACGAGCGGGAGGCGGCACCGGACAGAGAGGGAAGAGAGGGGGAGGAGGGCCTCACGTTCGAGTAGAGACCAGGGGGCCGCGAGGATTGAGGGAGCCGTTGTGGAGGAGGACGGGGATGACCGACGGAGACAGGGAGGAGATCCGACGAGGCGGCTCCGGCGAGGTCCAGGCGGGGCGGCGGTGGCCGTGGTGTCTCGCGCTTCGGGAGGCGGCTCGGCAAGGTTCAAAGGGCGGCGGTGGTCATGATGTCTCGCGGCCTTCGGGCGCGATCTTGAGCGAGGGGAAGGGCGAGAAGAGACGACGGACGGGCGCCGACGAGTCCAGCCGAGCGCCGCGACGGGACGGCGGGTAGGTAGGCAGCAGGCGCTGCAGGCCGGGTTGTTGCTCCGATTCAGAAGGGGATCGGGGAGCAAGGAGAGTGGGGATTTCGTCCCCGATCCAGATCGGATCGGGACAGGGAGTGGGAGTGGCGACGTGGGGGGAGAGAGTGGATTAGGGTTTCGGGTAGTGGGGGTATGTGTAAGCCGGGGGTGGGCCGACCGGCTGGGCTAAAGCCCAGTTGAAACGGGGGGGGGGGGGGTTTAACTTTTTATTTAGTGTTTTCCCTTTTCTTATTTTATTTTATAGATCTTATTTAATTGTTTTCTTTTACTGATTTTCTTTTATTTCTTAAACTAGTTTTGTTTTATAAGTAAATTCCTAGTTTAGTGTCTCAACATCACCCACTGCCACAAAAAGTATCACCCAATATTAAATTAAATTAGTATTTTGTAAAATATCAAAGGCACTTGTTTAATCGTTTCAACTACTGTTCTAATCATTTTAGAGTATTTAAGCCTTTTTATAAAAGTGTGGTTTATTCACTAGAATTACCTATGCATTATTTGGCACACTCTGAACATTTAAGTTTTATCGTTTGAAAACTTTTGTTGTTTGCCTTTAATTCAAATTTGGATTTGGATCGGTTGAACTAACACGAGACTAGCAACATTAATTGTGGTTACGTGGCATCATTACCAGAGGGTTACTGTAGCTTAATTACCCGGGCGTCACAAGAGTGGTACGGTAATCCTGTTCTGGAGGTCATGTTACTTGACCATGACGAACCTACGAACTATGAGGAAGCAATGATGAGCCCAGATTCCACAAAATGGCTTGAGGCCATGAAATCTGAGATGGGATCCATGTATGAGAACAAAGTGTGGACTTTGGTTGACTTTCCCAATGATCGGCAAGCCATCGAGAATAAATGGATCTTCAAGAAGAAGACTGACGCTGACGATAATGTTACTGTCTACAAAGCTCGACTTGTTGCGAAAGGTTTTCGACAAGTTCAAGGAGTTGACGACGATGAGACCTTCTCACCCGTAGCGATGCTTAAGTCCGTCCGAATCATGTTAGTAATTGCTGCATTTTATGATTATGAAATTTTGCAAATGGATGTAAAGATTGCATTCCTGAATGGATTTCTGGTTGAAGAGTTGTATATGATGCAACCTGAAGGTTTTATCGATCCAAAGGATGCTAACAAAGTGTGCAAGCTCCAGCGATCCATTTATGGACTGGTGCAAACATCTCTGAGTTGGAATAAACGATTTGATAGTGTGATCAAAGCATATGGTTTTATACAGACTTTTGGAGAAGCCTTTATTTAAAAGAAAGTCAGTGGGAGCTCTGTAGCATTTCTAATATTATATGTGGATGACATATTGTTGATTGGAAATGATATAGAATTTCTGGATAGCATAAAAGGATACTTGAATAAGAGTTTTTCAATGAAAGACCTCGGTGAAGCTACTTATATATACAGATAGATCAAGATGCTTAATTGGACTTGCACAAAGCACATACCTTGATAAAGTTTTGAAGTTCAAAATGGATCAAGCAAAGAAAGGGTTCTTGCATGTGTTACAAGGTGTGAAATTGGGTCAGACTCAATGCCCGACCACTGCAGAAGATAGAGAGAAAATGAAAGTCATTCCCTATGCTTCAGCCATAGGTTCTATCATGTATACAATGTTGTGTACCAAACCTGATGTATGCCTTGCTATTAGTTTAGCAGGGAGGTACCAAAGTAATCCAGGAGTCAATACAAAAAATACACTTCCGTGATGATACGTGTTTGTCACAGTAGGTCGCGTTTTCTGTCATGCATGTACATTCATGACAAATTTATGACATAATCAAGATAGTCATACATGTGCTGTCATAGAAGTGTTCCATGACATTGCCAAAATTATCATCACGGAAGTGTCCACTTCCATGACGATAAATCGCGCGTCACAGAAGTGCTTTCGTCAAGGGTGACCGACACGTGGCATCCACCGTAACGGAACGCCGTTAAGCTATCGGGTCGGATTTTGGATCCGATAACCCGTTAACAGCCACGACCAATACCGATCTTCCACGTGTAAAATTCTATTTGGATGACGGATCCACGCGTCAGCTCCGCGTTGGCACAGGTGTCACTCATCCAACGGTCGAGATGGGCCTATGATATGTTGACACGTGGACCGGCCCACAAAGTTTAAATGGGCCGGCCCAACCGAAGGCCCATAAGATTTAGCGGACCATAATGGGTCGGCCCAGCTAAAGGCCCACAAAATTTAGCGGACCATAATGGGCCGGCCCAGCTAAAGGCCCACACGATTTTGCAGACCATAATGGGCCGGCCCAGCTAAAGGCCCACAAGATTTTGCGGACCACAATGGGCCGGCCCAGCTAAAGGGCCACAAGATTCCGCAGACCATAATGGGCTGGCCCATCTAAATGCCCAACATTCTCTGTCAAATCGGCCCATCAACGGCCTGTCGTAAACTTTTCATCAACGCGGCCCAAGGTCACTTCTGGCCCGTTAACGGTCCGCTTAGTAATTGGGCCAAATTACAGCCCGGTGTATTTCCGGCCTATTAAAGGTCCGGCTTCATTTGGGCCCATTTACAGGCCATCAAAACTTTCGGCCCATAAATGACCGTGAAGGATTTGGGTCATATTCGGCCATGTATGACATTCGGCCTGTTAGAGGCCCACTATTGATTTGGGCCACTTTCGGCCTGTTGTCATTTTCGGCCTGTTAATGTCGGACCTAAACCATGGGCCATATGTGGCCCAACGTCATATCGGGCCCATTAACGGCCCATATAAAATGACGATAATCTAGCCCGATCAAGTTCGGCCTGTTAAAGGCCCGTGTATTAGGTCGGCGATTTACGGCCCGTCCAATTTCGACTCACAAAGATCCGCGATCGTAAATGGGCCACCATTTCGCCTGCTAAGTCCAATGGGTTATTTGGCACAATCAGGGCCCAATCTCACTTTCGGTCTATTAAAGGCCCATGTTTTTTATGGGCTCGAGATATTTACACCTATAAACGGCCTATTTTTACTGAGGGCCCAAATTATATTTAGGCTTGTTAAAGGCCCACTATGGGCACAGGCCTACCAGAATAATATGAAAGCTTATGCTGATTTAGGCCCAGATATTTTTAGTGGGCTACATGCCAATTTCGCTCAGAATCATTTTTAGCCCAATTGGAATGGGCCCGACGAATGTTGGCATGTTGGGCTCCTCTGAAGCTTTCGGCCAATACATTACTAAGATAAACCTACACTATACAAAAATAGCGTCGTAATTATCGCAGCCTGAGGCAGCATTATAAATGTTGTGTCACAACAAAATAAATTCCAACCATACAACAAAAGGCCTGTTGGCATAAAGTTTCTGATCCTTCTAGATAAAAGCACCATCGATGTATAGAAGCACGATCATTTGACCTGAGTGCTAATGTTTCAGTGTAGAACTGATGGAGCAGACGATCTCCACCTTTTTCCGCCATTGCTCTTGAACAACGGGTTAATGTCCGATAATCTGGTTTGAAAACCATTCATATCTTGACAAGACTATTCTTGTTTCCAAACAACGCCCATTAGGGATTGGACTTGTGTCCGGAGCATGATATATCACTGCCTAGCAGGAATATTTTGTTCAGTAGGCGATTTGGACGAGGTTACCTTGACAACCAACCCAGAATTATGCAGGAAGGTGCTTTTTCCACTGTTAGTGGAGAGATACTGATGCACTGCAGCAAGATGTGACATTCTGCCTATAGCAGCCTCGTCACCTTCAGGTGGTTGTGGCTATTCAATCATTTGTTCCATAGCTTCCTGAAAGTTTAAACTTGTAGATTAGTGTACCAGATAAGTTACTAATGAGATAAAAATAAACAAAGTAGGTTAAACATTTATGCATAACTTATTTTGGTGAACTACTGTAATACATTAGCATGTATTGTAGTGCCAACTACATAATAAAATCACTTTCGAAACATATGTCCATGTAGCATGCCAACTGTATTGTCTATTGATGACCCCCAAGTATAGGGGATCTATCGTAGTCCTTTCGATAAGTAAGAGTGTCGAACCCAACGAGGAGCAGAAGGAAATGATAAGTGGTTTTCAGCAAGGTATTCTCTGCAAGTACTGAAATAAGTGGTAACAGATAGTTTTGTGATAAGATAATTTGTAACAAGCAACAAGTAACAAAAGTAAATAAAGTGCAGCAAGGTGGCCCAATACTTTTTGTAGCAAAGGACAAGCCTGGACAAACTCTTATATAAGGAAAAGTGCTCCCGAGGACACATGGGAATATTGTCAAGCTAGTTTTCATCACGTTCATATGATTCGCGTTCGGTACTTTGATAATTTGATATGTGGGTGGACCGGTGCTTGGGTGCTGTTCTTACTTGAACAATCATCCCACTTATGATTAACCTCTATTGCAAGCATCCGCAACTACAACAAAAGTATTAAGGTAAACCTAACCATAGCATGAAACATGTGGATCCAAATCAGCTCCTTACGAAGCAACGCATAAACTAGGGTTTAAGCTTCTGTCACTCTAGCAACCCATCATCTACTTATTACTTCCCAATGCCTTCCTCTAGGCCCAAATAATGGTGAAGTGTTATGTAGTCGACGTTCACATAACACCACTAGAGTCTAGACAACATACATCTCATCACAATATCGAACGAGTACCAAATTCACATGACTACTAATAGCAAGACTTCTCCCGTGTTCTCAGGAACAAACGTAACTACTCATAAAGCATATTCATGTTCATAATCAGAGGGGTATTAATATGCATAAAGGATCTGAACATGTGATCTTCCACCAAGTAAACCAACTAGCATCAACTACAAGGAGTAATCAACACTACTAGCAACCTACTAGTACCAATCTCGGACTTGGAGACAAGAATTGGATACAAGATATGAACTAGGGTTTTGAGAGGAGATGGTGCTGGTGAAGATGTTGATGGAGATTGCCCTCTCCCGATGAGAGGAGCGTTGGTGATGACGATGGCGATGATTTCCCCCTCTCAGAGGGAAGTGTCCCCGGCAGAACAGCTCTGCCGGAGCCCTAGATTGGTTCCGGCAAGGTTCCGCCTCGTGGCGGCGGAGTTTCGTCCCGAAAGTTTGCTTATCAATTTTTTCTCGACGAAAGACCTCATATAGCAAAAGATGGGCATCGGAGAGCCAACAGGGGGCCCACGGGGTAGGGGGGCGCGCCCCCCACCCTCGTGGACAGGTGGGCCTCCCTCTGGTGAACTTCTTCTGCTGGATATTTTTTATTATTTCCAAAAATGAGTTTCGTGGAGTTTCAGGACTTTTGGAGTTGTGCAGAATAGGCCTCTAATATTTGCTCTTTTTCCAGCCCAGAATTCCAGCTGCCGACATTCTCCCTCCTTATGTAAACCTTGTAAAATAAGAGAGAATAGCCATAAGTATTGTGACATAACGTGTAATAACAGCCCATAATGCAATAAATATCGATATAAAAGCATGATGCAAAATGGACGTATCAACTCCCCCAAGCTTAGACCTTGCTTGTCCTCAAGCGGAAGCCGATAACGATAAATCAGTCCCCATGTTTAGAGGTAGAGGTGTCGATAAAAATAAAATACGGACATGAAGGCATCATGATTATTCTCATAATAGCAACATATATAGATATTTTCATATGATTTCTTATGCTCAAGTAATAATCCATTCACAATGCAGAGTATGAATCATAAACTTTATTGAGAACCAACAAACTATAATCTCAGTCATTGAAGCAATTGCAATTTATCATAACATCAGAAAGAGTCTATGTCAGAGCTTAATAGCAAGTCCACATACTCAACTATCATTTAGTCCTTCATAATTGCTAACACTCACGCAATACTTGTGGTTACGGAGTTTTAATCGGACACAGAGAAAGATAGGGGTTTATAGTTTCGCTTCCAAACCTTTTACCTCAAGGGTAATGTCAACAATAATAACTCATGCTCCCCTATATCCAATTAAATATATATATATATATATATATATATATATATATATATATATATATATATATCAGGTTCATTCCAGCATATTAAGCTTGCCAAAGGATAAAATGTAAAAAGGAAAGGTGAAGATCACCATGACTCTTGCATAAGGTAGAAGATAATAATAAAAGATAGTCCCTTCGCAGAGGGAAGCAGAGGTTGCCATACGCTTTTATGGTTGGATGCACAAAATCTTAATGTGAAAGAACGTCACTTTATATTGCCACTTGTGATATGAACCTTTATTATGCAATCCGTCGCTTTTATCTATTCCACATCACAAGATCGTATAAATCTTATTTCTCCCACACCAATCAGTCATACATATTTAGAGCAATTTTTATTGCTTTGCACCGATGACAACTTGCTTGAAGGATCTTACTCAATCCGTAGGTAGATATGGTGGACTCTCATGGCAAAACTGGTTTAAGGGTTTTGGAAGCACAAGTAGTATCTCTACTTGGTGCTGAGAATTTGGCTAGCATGAGGGGGAAAGGCAAGCTCAACATGTTAGATGATCCATGACAACATACTTTATCTCAGATATAAGAAAACACAACCCATTACGTTGTCTTCCTTGTCCAACGTTAACTCTTTAGCATGTCATATTTTAATGAGTGCTCCCAATCATAAGAGATGTCCATGATAATATATTTATATGTGAACCCCTCTTTCTTTATTACTTCCTATTAATTGCAACGATGACCAAGGCTATGTTTGCCAACTCCCAACAACTTTTAATCATCATACTCTTTCTATGTGAAGTCATCACTCTCGATAAGATCAATATGATCTATTTGTTTCTTTTTATTCTTTTATCTTTTCTTTTATTCACTCAAGATCATGGCAAAATAATCAAGCCCTTGACTCAACACTAATCTTTATTATATAGCTCACGGACTCGATTACATAAAGAGATCATAAAGCAAAACTCAAAACTAGATCAAGATACTACTAATAGGATCGAACTAAGAAAAACGGTAAAGATAGGAGATGTGATGGTGATACGACACCGGGGCACCTCCCCCAAGCTTGGCAGTTGCCAAGGGGAGTGCCCATACCCATGTGATTATGTCTCCTTCTTTGTTGGTGGAGAAGATGGTGGTGATGTAGACTTAGTTGATGGCATAGACTTCTCCCTTAATTTGCGCTTGAGGACAAAAATTTTGGTTCCTCAAATCCTCAATCTCCCACTCCAGGGTTAATATCTTCTTGCATAGGCCCTGCTTATTTTCCTGCAAGAGACGAAAAGGGATAAACTCGATCTTTGGTTTCTTTATCCTATCAGGGAGACTTGACTTCTTGAAATCCACGTGCATATCCCTGGGTTGAGGTAATGGGGCTTCATCTTCATCTGAGCTCGTCTCCTCCTTCCCCTTGGGTTCATAGTCCTCTTCTTCCTCCGTGGTCCAACCATCGTGCTCCACATCTCCTTAGACCTTACGATTGGCTAAGTAATCATCCACATAGCTTTCTCCTTCCGAATCCTGGGACGACATGTTGATCTAATCTGCAGTAGGACAACTCGAAACAAAAACAGAGGATATTTGCGTGATACAGGAGTCAAAACCTTCGGCAGGTTATATAATGAATTTTTACCGACCAAAATACATATCGTGCAAGAAAACGAAGTCCGGAAGGCACACGAGGTAGGGGGGCGCGCCCAGGGGGGTAGGGCGCGCCCTCCACCCTCGTGGAGCCCTTGTGTCCTTCCCGGACTGCTACTTATTTTTCTATTTTTCTAAATATTCCAAAATGGAGAAATATTGCCTTAAAAACTGTTTTGGAGTCGGTTTACTTACCGTACCACATACCTATTCCTTTTCGGAGTCTGAAACGTTCTGGAAAGTGTCTCTTATGTATTCCTCCGGGGTTACGGTTTCAATGACATTGGTTTCAACTTTTATGGGATTACCCGAGATATAGTGTTTGATTCTTTGACCGTTTACCACCTTCGGGTTTGTGCCTTCGAAGTTGTTGATTTTTATGGCACCGGAATGATAGACCTCCTCGATGACGTAAGGGCCTTCCCATTTAGAGAGAAGTTTTCCTGCAAAAAATCTTAAACGAGAGTTGTATAGCAATACATAATCACCTACATTAAACTCACGCTTTTGTATCCTTTTGTCATGCCATCTTTTAACTTTTTCTTTAAACAACTTGGCATTTTCATAAGCTTGGGCTCTCCATTCATCAAGTGAGCTAATATCAAATAACCTCTTCTCACCGGCAAGTTTGAAATCATAGTTGAGCTCTTTAATAGCCCAATAATCCTTATGTTCTAGTTCGAGAGGTAAGTGACATGCTTTTCCATAAACCATTTTATAAGGAGACATACCCATAGGATTTTTATATGCAGTTCTATAGGCCCATAATGCATCATCAAGTTTCTTGGACCGATTCTTTCTAGACCTATTAACAGTCTTTTGCAAAATTAATTTGAGCTCTCTCTTGCTCAATTCTACTTGACGACTAGACTGTGGGTGATAAGGAGATGCAATTCTATGATTAACATCATATTTAGCAAGCATTTTACGGAAAGCACCATGAATAAAGTGTGAACCAACATCAGTCATTAAATATCTAGGAACTTCAAACCTCGGAAAAATAACTTCTTTAAGCATTTTAATAGAGGTGTTATGATCGGCACTACTAGTTCGAATAGCTTCTACCCACTTAGTAACGTAATCAACAGCAACTAAAATATGTGTATATCCATTAGAGGCAGGAAAAGGTCCCATATAATCAAAGACCCAAACATCAAATGGTTCAATAACGAGTGAATAATTCATAGGCATTTCTTGACGTCTACTAATATTACCAATTCTTTGGCATTCATCACAAGACAAGACAAACTTACGGGCATCCTTGAAGAGAGTAGGCCAATAAAAACCAGATCGCAATACCTTATGTGCGGTTCTATCTCCAGCGTGGTGTCCTCCATAAGCTTCAGAATGACACTTGCGTAGGATCTGTTCCTGTTCATGCTCAGGTACACAACGTCTAATAACACCATCTACTCCTTCCTTATAAAGATGTGGGTCATCCCAAAAGTAATGTCTCAAATCATAGAAAAACTTTTTCTTTTGCTGATATGTGAAACTAGGTGGTATAAATTTAGCAACAATATAATTAGCATAATCAGCATACCATGGAGTACTACGAGAAGTATTTATAACATTTAATTGTTCATCAGGAAAGCTATCATCAATAGCTAGTGGGTCATCAAGAACATTTTCTAACCTAGACAAGTTGTCTGCAACGGGGTTCTCAGCTCCCTTTCTATCAACAACATGCAAATCAAACTCTTGTAGCAAGAGAACCCATCTAATAAGTCTAGGTTTAGCATCTTTCTTTTCCATAAGATATTTAATAGCAGCATGATCAGTGTGAATAGTTACTTTAGAATCAACAATATAAGGTCTGAACTTATCACAAGCAAATACAACTCTAAGAATTCTTTTTCAGTAGTAGCATAATTTCTTTGAGCATTGTCTAGAGTCTTACTAGCATAATGGATAACATTTAATTTCTTATCAACTCTTTGCCCTAGAACAACACCTACAGCATAATCACTAGCATCACACATAATTTCAAAGGGTAAATTCCAATCAGGTGGCTGAACAATAGGTGCAGAGATCAATGCTTTCTTAAGTATTTCAAATGCTTCTACACAATCATCATCAAAGACAAATGGTATATCTTTTTGTAATAAATTAGTCAGAGGACGAGAAATTTTTGAGAAGTCCTTAATGAACCTCCTATAAAATCCGGCGTGGCCAAGGAAACTTCTTATACCTTTGATGTCCTTAGGACATGGCATCTTTTCAATAGCATCAACCTTGGTTTTATCAACTTCGATACCTCTTTCAAAAACTTTATGCCCCAAGACAATACCTTCATTAACCATAAAGTGGCACTTTTCCCAATTCAAGACAAGATTAGTTTCTTCACATCTCTGCAAAACTCGATCAAAATTGCTCAAGCAATCACCAAAAGAAGATCCATAGACGGAAAAGTCGTCCATGAAAACCTCACAAATATTTTCACAAAAGTTAGAGAATATAGCCAGCATGCATCTTTGAAAGGTAGCAGGTGCATTACATAAGCCAAAATCTATAAGCAAAAGTACCAAAAGGGCATGGAAAAGTAGTCTTAGATTGATCTTTAGCTGACACAGGCATTTGAGAGAATCCAGAGTAACCATCTAGAAAGCAATAATGTGTATGTTTGCATAATCTTTCTAGCATTTGATCGATAAAAGGTAAGGGGTAATGATCTTTCTTAGTAGCTTTATTTAATTTGCGGAAATCAATTACCATCCTATAACCTGTAATAATTCTTTTCTGAATCAATTCATCTTTATCATTAGGAAAAACAGTAACACCTCCCTTCTTAGGGACACAATGGACAGGACTTACCCATTGATTATCAGCAACGGGATAAATTATACCTGCCTCCAGAAGCTTTAGTATTTCTTTTCTTACCACTTCTTTCATCTTAGGATTCAACCGTCGTTGATGATCACGAACCGGTTTGGCATCTTCTTCCAAATTTATTTTATGTTGACATAGAGTAGGACTAATGCCCTTAAGATCATCCAGAGTATATTTAATAGCAGCTCGGTGCTTCTTCAGAGTTTTCAATAATCTCTCTTCTTCATGCTCTGAAAGGTTAGCACTAATACTAACAGGATATATCTTCTTTTCATCAAGATAAGCCTATTTAAGATTATCAGGCAACAGTTTAAGCTCAAACACGGGATCACCCTTGGGTGGAGGAGGATCCCCTAGGATTTCAACAGGCAAATTGTGTTTCAAAATAGGTTCCTTCTTAAAAAATACTTCATCTATTTCCCTTCTTTCATTCATAAACATATCATTTTCATGGTCTAGCAAATATTGTTTTAAAGGATCACTAGGAGGTACGGCAATAGAAGCAAGACCAATAATTTCATCCTTACTAGGCAATTCTTCTTCACGGTGTTGTCTACTAAATTTAGAGAAGTTAAACTCATGAGACATATCATCTAAACCAATAGTGACAACATTCTTTTCGCAATCTATCTTAGCATTGACAGTATTCAAGAAGGGTCTACCGAATATAATGGGACCAAAGCTATCTTGTTGTGACGCCCCCGATTCAATCGTACACTAATCATGCACGCAAACGTGTACGATCAAGATCAGGGACTCACGGGAAGATATCACAACACAACTCTAAAACATAAATAAGTCATACAAGCATCATAATACAAGCCAGGGGCCTCGAGGGCTCGAATTACAAGTGCTCGATCATAGACGAGTCAGCAGAAGCAACAATATCTGAGTACAGACATAAGTTAAACAAGTTTTCCTTAAGAAGGCTAGCACAAACTGGGATACAGATCGAAAGAGGCGCAGGCCTCCTGCCTGGGATCCTCCTAACTACTCCTGGTCGTCATCAACGGGCTGCACGTAGTAGTAGGCACCTCCGGGGTAGTAGTGGTCATCGACGGTGGCGTATGGCTCCTGGGCTCCATCGTCTGGTCGCAGCAACCGAGTAGAGCTAGGGGGAAAAGGGGGAACAAGGCAACCGTGAGTACTCATCCAAAGTACTCGCAAGCAAGGAGCTACACTACATATGCATGGATATATGTGTAAAGGGCCATATCAGTGGACTGAACTGCAGAATGCCGAATAAGAGGGGATATCTAATCACGTCAAAACTACGCTCGCAGCCTCCGTCTTGCAACATGTAGAAGGGAGTAGACTGAAGTCCTCCAAGTAGCATCACATAGCAATAATCCTACCCGGCGATCCCCTCCTCGTATCCCTGAGAGAGCGACCACCGGGTTGTATCCGCACTTGGAAGGGTGTGTTTTATTAAGTATTCGGTTCTAGTTGTCATAAGGTCAAGGTACAACTCCAAGTCGTCCTGTTATCAAGATCACGGCTATTCAATAGATTAACTTCCTGCAGGGTGCACCACATAACCCAACACGCTTGATCCCATTTGGCGGACACACGCTTCGGTCATGCCCGCCGCGGAAGATCAACACGCCGCAGCCCCACCTAGGCATAACAGAGAGGTCAAGACGCCGGTCTAAACCTAAGCGCCCGGGTGCAGGCCCATCGCCTCGAGCACACACAAGACGCTATGAGGGCGGCCAAAGCAGACCTAGCCTAGTGGCGTTCAGTCCAATCCGGCGGCGCTGCCGCATCGGCTGGCGACGCCACGGATAGAAATTGCAACATATAGTCTTCACAATAAACATTCAACAAGGATGAACGAATGAATTCCAAAAGCTTAACATCACACATCCATTAAGGTGAGAAGCCACTTGATTAAAGGTTGATGAAAAAATAACAAGGTACGATCGAACAAATAAGTGGTATGGATTACCCAATCACGAACCAAATATCTCGGGAAGAAATGCTAGGAGCTACTTGAATCCCACCTATAAACTCCGAAACTTTCTGGTTATGCAATCTGGTGTTGGGGATACAGGGACACAAAATATATCACCCAAACTAACAATACCTAGATCCAGCTTGTATCCATCCGTCAACACATAACCAAGAAACCTTCGAAATCGTGGTACCTCGACCTTGAAAAGCATCCGTTATCTGAGTCATGGCAATACTCGAGCTCGCCTTCAAAGATCGGGTTATCGGGTTATCTCACCAACAACTGTACAAAAGAGATTTCGATGTCGGCAAAAACTCGTATTCAGAACTGCAACGATAAATTGTGACGACAACACCTCGAGCTCAACTCCCCGGACACCGCCACAACCCCTAAATGTCGGGAGGCACCAAGAACAATGTTCTCGCCACAAAACCATCGGAACGATTCCAAGATACCCGTGATCCTAAAAAATTTTTTAGTGAAATTTGAGGAGAGGAGAGTCAAAACTTCTACGTCGGGAGACCTCACCAGAGCGACAGAAGGACTGGGGAGTAAAAGAATCCTACTCTCCGATATATATAATCCTAAGACTCAAATCACTTTTGTTCTAGACTCAACAACGCCAAACAAACAATCAAGCGAGGGCTCCTAAGTCGGGAAGGCTCGATTACCAACTTGTAACGCCCTCGATGCGGCTATATCTCCCACGTGTCGAAGCACGACTTAGAGGCATAACCGCATTGAAAGCAATGTCGCAAGTGAGGTAATCTTCACACAACCCATGTAATACATAAGGAAAGAGATACATAGTTGGCTTACAATGCCACTTCACACAATACATAAATAAACATCCATCATTCAGATTACACTCAAGGTCCGACTACGGAACCAAAATAAAAGAAGATACCCCAAATGCTACACAGATCCCCGATCGTCCCAACTGGCTCCACTATCGATCATCGGGAAAAGACACATAGTAACGACCACGTTCCTCATCGAACTCCCACTTGAGCTCGGTTGCATCACCTGACCGCATCGCCGGCACTGCAACTGTTTTGGTAGAATCTGTGAGTCATGGGGACTCAGCAATCTCACACCATGAGATCAAGACTATTTAAGCTTATAGGAAGGACAGAGTTGTGAGGTGGAGCTGCTGCAAGCGACTAGCATATATGGTGGCTACATTCGCAAAAGAGAGCGAGAAGAGAAGCAAGGCACGGTCGTGAAGCTAGTAGCGATCAAGAAGTGACCCTGAACTACTTACGTCAAGCATAACTCCAACACCGTGTTCACTTCCCGGACTCCGCCGAGAAGGGACCATCACGGTTACACACGCGGTTGTTGTGTATTTTAATTAAGGTCAACTTCGGGTTTTCTACAACCGGACATTAACAAATTCCCATATGCCTCATAACCGGGCACGGCTTTGAAAGATAATACCTGCAGGGTGTCCCAACTCAGCCCATTATAAGCTCTCACGGTCAACGAAGGATATTCCTTCTACCGAAGACCCGATCAGTCTCGAATCCCGGACTACAAGACATTTCGACAGCAATAAAACAAGACCAGCAAAGCCGCCCGAATGTGCCGACAAATCCCGATAGGAGCTGCACATATCTCGTTCTCGTGGCACACCGGATGAGCAGTCCGTACAACTAAAACCAGACCTCAAGTTTCCTTGAGGGGGCGCCAAAGCACTCTAGTTTGGGCCAGCACTCGAAAGAGCACTGGTCCGGGGGTTAAAATAAAGATGACCCTCGGGCTCGCGAAACCCGGGGAAAAGGCTTAGGTGGAAAATGGTAAAACCAAAGTTGGGCCTTGCCGGACGAGTCTTATTCAAAGCGAACTGTCAAGGGGTCCCATAAATCACCCAACCGTAAGGAACGCGAAATCAAGGAACATAACACCGTATGACGGAAACTAGGGTGGCAAGAGTGGAACAAAACACCTGCATAAGGCCGAGCCTTCCACCCTTTACCAAGTATATAGATGCATTAATTATAGCAGATATATTGTGATATCCCCAACAAGTAAATATGTTCCAACAAGGAACAACATCTCCATGTTCCAACAAGGAACAAACTTCATCTTCACCGCAACTAGCAACGCTATAAGAGGGCTGAGCAAAGCGGTAACATAGCCAATCAACGGTTTGCTAGGAAAGGATGGTTAGGGCTGACATGGCAATATGGGTGGCATGATAAGCAAGTGATAGGCATCGCAGCATAGGCATAGCAAAAGAGCGAGCATCTAGCATAGCAAAGATAGAAGTGATTTCGAGGGTATGGTCATCTTGCTCGCAATGTTCTCGAGTTGTCGAAAGCTTGATCCTAAAGCGTTCTCAACAGGTTCCTCGCTCACGCACTCGTCTCCCGGCTCTACCCAAAGCAAGAACACAAACAAAGGAACCACAATAAATCACGGTGCAATGCACAAACAACATGATGCAAAACATGGCATAATATGCGAGATGTGATATGCAATGCGTATGCGTGCTCCGGAAGGGAAATGATGAACCAGGCATCAACTTGGCAAACCAAGTATGCCGCTGGAAATATGAGATAATTTCGGTTGAAATTGATATAAAGATCACCGGAATCGGATGCACGGTTTGCAAATGACAAGCAAAACAAGAACGGCACAAATCTGCCATTAACAGCATGATACCACTTAGCAAGCAACAAGAAATTAAGCTACCGCACCAAAACGTACCAACAAAGTATATGGAAATGATCTACTCAAGATGCTTGACAAAAGATGAACACTGAGCTACGGCTAAATCACAACATAACAGGTCCAAACAAGCATGGCAAAAGTGCAAAAGATATCAGCTTCGCAGACTTAGTGAAATTACTAAACATGGCAAAAACAGCATCAGGAAGCAATGTTCAGAGCAAGAAAACAACATGCTACAGGAACTTATAATAGCAAAACAAGGCAATGCATGAATCTACTCAAAGCGTAGAACAAAAGTCCCTTACTGACCATGCGCCAAAAAGGATCAGAAAATATAGTAACACCCATGTCAAAATAGCATGTTTCGTTAACAGATTCAGCAACAGGGCATGACAAAAACAGATGACAAGTAGGCATGTTTAAGAGCTCGATGCACCCACTACAGATCATTATATGATAAACTAAGCATACATGTATCAAGAAGACATGGCATAGAAGCTCTACATGGCAAGAACAACATCATAGCATACACGGGTCAACTACAACAACCTTTGGCAAAATTGAATAACATGTAAACAATCTGCCAGGAAACATTTTATAGCAAAAGTAGAGCTCGATTGACTCAAGCTATGGTACTCCATAATTGCAAACAAGGGCATGGATGGATAGATCATAACCATATGTTCAAAACATCCTTACTGAAGTATCTCAAAATATGCATGGATCTCTCGGTAGCATCAAGTTAATATGGCATAAAAATATCAGCTAAACAGGGGCTGAAATCAGCAACATCATGACACCTAGTTTGCATGCTTGTGCTAGTCACCACATAGATCCCAAAAATACATGGCATACATCCCTGGAAAGATGGCATGGCATATTAAAAAACACATGTAGGACTCAAATTCATAGGGTGCACACATCAATCATGGCAAAAATGAAAAAAGTGCATGTTCTCTTAAGAAACAGAAACTAACATCACATAGCCCTCTTCCAACAGAATTTCGGGCATCAAGATGAGCTCAAATGAAAATGATGCAATGAGATGAAATGATCTACTCTTCGAGACGAACATTTTGACATATTACACGCACGAAACGGAGCCACAAGTGCAAAGTTATGATGCGATGAAAATGCAACAAATTATCCCCGAAATAAAGACTTAGACGATTTGGGGGGGGGAGAAAGTCAACCGGGCTTGTGGATCTGAGATCCGCACGTGGATCGAGGACGATGGCGCGGCTGCTCGCCGGAGCAGCGGCGGCCGGGGACGGCGACGGAGGAGGGGAGGGCCGACCGAGGAGGAGGCGACGGCGTGGCGGCGGAAGGCGCGGAATGGTGGCGGGCGGGCGGGCGGCGGTCGGCGGCGGGCAGCGGGCGGGCGGGCGCAGCAGCGCTGGCGGCCGGGCGGCCGGGCCGGGAGGCGGCGGCGGCGGTGGGTGGGAGGCGCTGCTCGGGCCGGGAGGCGCGGGCGACTGGGCAGGGGGCCCAGACGGGCCAGGCGGGCAGCGGCGGTAAGGGCGGCGGGCGCCACGTGGAAGACGGCGATAGGCGTGGAGCGGCGGCGCGATTTCGTCCGGCCGGACCGGACGTGTCCGGGGGCGCGGGGTGGAAGAAGGCTAGGGTTTGGACCCGGATTTGGACGGGGGAAGACATATTTATAGGTAGAAGGAGCTAGGAAGCTCCAAATGAGGTGCGGTTTTCGCCCACACGATCGTGATCGAACGACGGAGAGCATGGAAGTGACTTAGATGGGTTATTGGGCTGTTTTGAAAGGGTGTTGGGCTGCAACTTAAAAGAGGCCTTTGCGAGAGTGCGGTTAACCGTTGGAGAACCAAACGAGCTCCAAATGACCCGAAACTTGACCGGTGGTCTACCGGTGGTATACCAAGGCCACTTGACAAACCTCGGTCCATTCCGAGAAAGTTTAGTACCCGCTCACGGAAAAACGTAAAAGGGGACGCCGGGGGACATAGGAGTGCTGGATTGCAAAACAGACAACGGGAAAAATGCTCGGAATCATGAGACGAACACGTATGCAAATGAGATGCACAAGATGACATGATATGAAATGCATGACATGGACAAAATGCAAACAGAAGAAAAACCCAACCACGGAGGGAATATCATATCACAATGCCGAAAATGGCAAGAGTTGGAGTTACAAATATGGAAAGTTACATCCGGGGTGTTACAACACTCCACCACTACAAGAGGATCTCGTCCCGAGATCTAGGACTAAAAGAACTCCGGGTATTCGGAACGGAGGTGATCCTCGCGCTCCCAGGTGGCTTCTCGGTCGGAATGGTGTGACCACTTCACTTTCAGGAATTTGATTGACTTGTTGCGAGTCTTGCGCTCGGTTTCTTCAAGAATAGCAACGGGGTGCTCATGATAAGAGAGATCTTCTTGAAGGTCAATTTCTTCGAAGTTGATTGTGCGCTCAGGAGTCTTGAAGCACTTGCGAAGCTGTGACACGTGAAACACATCGTGCACATTTGCGAAGTTGGAGGGAAGCTCAAGTTGATAGGCGAGATCGCCTCTTTTGCCAATGATCTTGAAAGGACCCACGTATCTAGGAGCAAGCTTCCCTTTGATACCGGGCGACGAGTGCCTTTCATTGAGAGACGCGAGGTAGACATGGTCTCCGATTTCAAAAGCCACATCACGGTGCTTGTCATCATAATAGCTTTTCCGCGCGATTATGCGGCTTTGAGATTCTCACGAATGACTTTGCACATTTCTTTGGCTTCTATGATCAAGTCATTGCCAAGAAGTTGGCGTTCACCTATCTCAGACCAATTGAGAGGAGTACGGCACTTTCTGCCATAGAGAATTTTGAATGGGGCCTTGCCGAACTCGCTTGGAAGCTGTTGTTGTAGGAGAACTTCGGCATATGGAAGACAATCTTCCCACTTCATACCGAAAGAAATGACACAAGCCCCGAGCATATCTTCAAGGATTTGATTGACTCGCCGACTTGGCCGCTTGTTTGAGGATGGAAAGCTGTCTTTGAAACGAATGTTGGTGCCCATGGCCTTCGAAAAGAATCCCAAAACTTGGAGGTGAAGATGCTGCCACGGTCTGAAGAGATCACTTGTGGAATGCCGTGCAAGGAGACAATCTCGAGGTGTAAAGCTCGCCAACCGAGCTGCTGTGATAGATTCTTTGATAGGAAGAAAATGAGCCACTTTAGTAAGCTTGTCAATGACAACGAAGATAGCATCATTTCCACGCTTGGACTTTGGAAATCCAGTCACGAAGTCCATCTCAATATGATCAAACTTCCATTCTGGAATAGCAAGAGGTTGAAGGAGACCAGCTGGTCGTTGGTGTTCTGCTTTCACTCTTCTGCAGACATCACATTCATTCGCGAATTGAGCAATTTCTCGCTTCATTCGAGTCCACCAATATGACTGCTTGAGGTCATGGTACATCTTCGTATTTCCGTGATGAATGGATAGAAGCGAATTGTGTGCCTCGCTCATAATGACTTTACGTAGATCACCCTTAGGAACCACAATCCGTCCTCGAAGAAAAGAGTATCTTTGTCATCAATGTGGAAGCACTTGTATTTGAAATGCCCTTGTCGATACCACGTTTCACCTTTTTCACCATGGTATCCGAAGTTGAGCCTCACGAATTTGATCTTCCAAAGTAGGAGAGACTATGAGGTTGGCAAGAAAGCCTTGAGGAACAACTTGAAGATTCAGCTTATGAAAGCTTCACAAAGATCCGGTTGGAAGGGCTTGAGGATTAAAGCTGCTGCGATAAGCCTTCCTGCTCAAAGCATCTGCAATCACATTGGCCTTACCCGAGTATATTCAATACTTGGGTTGTACTCTTGAATCATTTCGACCCATCGAGTCTGCCTGAGGTTGAGGTTGGGTTGAGTGAAGATATACTTGAGGCTCTTGTGATCGGTGAAAATGTCCACTTTCCTTCCCAACAAGAGATGTCTCCATGTTATCAATGCATGGACAACTGCCGCCAACTCAAGATCGTGAGTGGGGTAGTTCTTTTCATTGGGCTTCAGTTGACGAGAGGTATAGGCCACAACTCTCTTCTCTTGCATTAACACAGCACCGAGACCTTGAAGAGAAGCATCACAAAAAACTTTGAATGGCTTGGATTCATCAGGAGGAGTTAAGATAGGAGCTGTGACGAGTTTCTCTTTGAGAGTATTGAAAGCAACGTCACACTCAAGAGACCAGACATACTTCACATGCTTCTGGAGGAGGTTGGAAAGAGGCTTTGCAATCTTGGAGAAGTTCTCAACGAATCTTCGGCAATAGCTTGCAAGACCAAGAAAACTTCGAAGCTGCTTGACATTCTGAGGAGGTTCCCAATTCACAACTGCAGACACCTTCTCGGGATTAACAGTGATGCCCTTGGCGGAGAGGATATGACCAAGATAAAGCACTTCATCAAGCCAAAATTCACATTTGGAGAACTTCGCATAGAATTGATGCTCTCTGAGCTTGTCTAGCACCAATCGCAAATGTTTGGCATGATCCTTCTTATTCTTGGAGAAGACCAAAGTATCATCAAGATAGACCAAGATGAATTCATTGGTGTAGGGGTTGAAGATGAAGTTCATCATCCGAGAGAATGTTGGAGGAGCATTGACAAGGCCGAAAGACATGACAAGATATTCATAAGAACCAAAGCTTGTTTCGAATGTCGTCTTGGGAATATCTTGTTCACGAATGCGAATCTGATGATAACCCATACGAAGGTCAAGCTTGGAGAACACTTTAGCACCTTTGAGTTGCTCGAAAAGCTCATTGATGTTGGGAAGTGGATACTTGCTCTTGATAGTCTTCTTATTCAATGGACGAATCGACGCAAAGTCGGTCCGTGCCATCCTTCTTACGGACAAAAGAACACCACAACCCCAAGGAGATGAACTCGTCCGATCAAACCCAGACGCTCTTGTTCATCGAGCTGCTTCTTCAATTCCTTCAGCTCATTAGGTCCAAGCTTGTATGGACGCTTGCAAACGGGTTCGATGCGGGCTCAAGATCGATAACGAATTCAAGCGGCCGATGAGGAGGCATTCCGAAGCTCTTACGGAAAGACATCTTGGTACTCACAAACGATTTGGAATCTAAGAGATAGCATCCAATTCGCCCTTCTCATTGAGATTAAACAACTGAATGGTTTCATCACGAAGGCATAGATGATCACATCATTAGAAGAGTGAGTCAATTGAATTTCGGCAGCACAATCAAGCTGAGCTTTGTGCCGAGAAAGCCATCCATTCCGAGAATAAGATCAATATCCGAGTCACCAAGGACAATTGGTTTAGCCAGAAATCTATAATCACCCATCTTGATAGAAACAACCGGGACATAATTATTAGCTGTCATTTGCTTACCCGGGACACAATTGATAAAGAACTAGGCAATACATGATAACCCAACTCATGCTTAGATGCAAAAGGTCTTGAGATGAAACAATGCGATGCACCGGTATCAAATAAGACTTTTGCAGAATATCATTAATCGAGAGATTACCCATAATCACATCGAAGAATCCTCGCTTGCTGCATTCATCATGTTCACCTTTGCAGACTTGGGATTATGCTTGACCCTTGCATTGCTTGAAGATTTCACAGAGGAGGAGGCGGAAAGCGCCTTTGGTTGAAGCACTTGTTCACATAGTGACCTTCTGCGACACTTGTTGCAAGTCACCTCGAGAGCGGACGGTGGTAAGGAGCATTTGACCTTGGAGCTTGAGAATTAGACTTGTTACGATAGCTTGGGTTGGGCGGGTGGGAAGATCCACGACCACTGAGTTCTTCACGATAAGGCCGACGAACGGAGGAGGAGGAAGGTAGAACTTCTGCTTAGCTGCCACTTGAGAGGAAGAAGAAGACTGAACTGCATCCCCGATTCTCTTCTTAGAAGCCTCACATTTGAGCTGGGCAGCTTCTTGCTTGATGCCATGTTGTAGAATTCATCATACTTTTCGGCTCAAAAGCACGAGAGCTAATTGCAGATCTTCTCTGAGACCACCTCTGAATTGATAGATCATACTCTTTTCATCGGGACGTCTTGCTTAGCAAAGCGAAGCGAGTTTCGAACTGGATATTGTATTGATACAGACATGTTGCCTTGCTTGAGATTGCGGAACTCCTCACGCTTGCTCTCAACAACACTTTTGAATGTGGTGAGCTCGAAGTCTCTGCGGAACTCATCCTGTAATGACACGACCTCCTCTGGAATCTTTGTATTCTGGTACCACTCAGCAGCTTGGTCCTTGAGTTGAAATGATGCAAACTTGACAAAGTCGTCAGGTCTGACATTGCTACATTCAAAATGTTTGCAGATGTCCACAAGCCAATCGTCGGCGTCTGTGGCCTCGACACATGAACTGAAAGAGTTCGGCTGATTAGCGAGGAACTGACTGAGAGTAGCGAAGTGTGGCTGGTTGTTGCCTTGAGCTTGATTTCCTTGATTTCCTTGCCCTTGGGTACGCTCTTGCAAGAGTTGCAAAATCATCTGAGCATTGGCATTGGTGGCTGCCATGATAGCTTGCCATGCCTCCGAGGCGGAGGTGGAGGTGGAGGTTGATCGACTCCCATCATCACGATCCGGATTCAGACGTTGGCGGAGCCATCCTCAAGAGGGTGACATCCGTTAGCACTTGATAGACAGATAGACAAGTAGAATCAACGGATAGAAATTGCAACATATAGTCTTCACAATAAACATTCAACAAGGATGAACGAATGAATTCCAAAAGCTAACATCACACGTCCATTAAGGTGAGAAGCCACTTGATTAAAGGTTGATGAAAAAAATAACAAGGTACGATCGAACAAATAAGTGGTAAGGATTACGCAATCACCAACCAAATATCAAGGGAAGAAATGCTAGGAGCTACTTGAATCCCACCTATAAACTCCGAAACTTTACGGTTATGCAACTGGTGTTGGGGATACAGGGACACAAAATATATCACCCAAACTAACAATACCTAGATCCAATTGTATCCATCCGTCAACACATAACCAAGAAACCTTCGAAATCGTGGTACCTCGACCTTGAAAAGCATCCGTTATACGAAGTCATGGCAATACTCCCGAGCTCGCCCAAGATGGGTTATCGGGTTATCTCACCAACAACTGCGTACAAAAGAGATTTCGATGTCGGCAAAAACTCGTATTCCAGAATCGCAACGATAAAATTGTGACGACAACACCTCGGAGCTCAACTCCCGGGACACCGCCACAGCCCCTAAATGTCGAGGCACCAAGAACAATGTTCTCGTCACAAAACCATCGGAACGATTCCAAGATACCCGCGTGATCCTAAAAAATTTTTTTAGTGAAATTTGAGGAGAGGAGAGTCAAAACTTCTACGTCAGGAGACCTCACCAGAGCGACGAAGGGACTGGGGAGTAAAAAGAATCCTAATCTCCGATGTAATAATCCTAAGACTCAAAACACTTTTGTTCTAGACTCAACAACGCCAGCAAACAATCAAGCAGGGGCTCCTAAGTCGGGGAAGGCTCTGATTACCAACTTGTAACGCCCTCGATGCGGCTATATCTCCCACGTGTCGAAGCACGACTTAGAGGCATAACCGCATTGAAAGCAATGTCGCAAGTGAGGTAATCTTCACACAACCCATGTAATACATAAGGAAAGAGATACATAGTTGGCTTACATCGCCACTTCACACAATACATAAATAAACATCCATCATTCAGATTACACTCAAGGTCCGACCACGGAACCAAAATAAAAGAAGATACCCCAAATGCTACATGATCCCCGATCGTCCCAACTGGCTCCACCATCGATCATCAGGAAAAGACACATAGTAACGACCACGTTCCTCATCGAACTCCCACTTGAGCTCGGTTGCATCACCTGACCGCATCGTCGGCACCTGCAACTGTTTTGGTAGAATCTGTGAGTCACGGGACTCAGCAATCTCACACCCGCGAGATCAAGACTATTTAAGCTTATAGGAAGGACATAGTTGTGAGTTGGAGCTGCTGCAAGTTTACTCAGCATATATGGTGGCTACATTCGCAAAAGAGAGCGAGAAGAGAAGCAAGGCACGGTCGTGAAGCTAGTAGCGATCAAGAAGTGACCTGAACTACTTACGTCAAGCATAACTCCAACATCGTGTTCACTTCCGGACCACGAGAAGGACCATCACAGTTACACACGCGTTGTTGTGTATTTTAATTAAGGTCAACTTCGGTTTTCTACAACCGACATTAACAAATTCCCATCTGCCTCATAACCATGGGCACGGCTTTGAAAGATAATACCTGCAGGGTGTCCCAACTCAGCCCATTATAAGCTCTCACGGTCAACGAAGGATATTCCTTCTACTGGGAAGACCCGATCGATCTCGGAATCCCGGACTACAAGACATTTCGACAGCAATAAAACAAGACCAGCAAAGCCGCCCGAATGTGCCGACAAATCCCGATAGGAGCTGCACATATCTCGTTCTCGTGGCACACCGGATGAGCAGTCCGTATAACTAAAACCAGACCTCAAGTTTCCTTGAGGGGGCGCAAAGCACTCTGGTTTGGGCCAGCACTCAAGGAGCACTGGTCCGGGGTTAAAATAAAGATGACCCTCGGGCTCGCGAAAACCGGGGAAAAGGCTTAGGTGGCAAATGGTAAAACCAAAGTTGGGCCTTGGGACGAGTCTTATTCAAAGCGAACTATCAAGGGGTCCCATAAATCACCCAACCGTAAGGAACGCGAAATCAAGGAACATAACACCGGTATGACGGAAACTAGGTGGCAAGAGTGGAACAAAACACTGCATAAGGCCGAGCCTTCCACCCTTTGGCAAGTATATAGATGCATTAATTATAGCAGATATATTGTGATATCCCCAACAAGTAAATATGTTCCAACAAGGAACAACATCTCCATGTTCCAACAAGGAACAAACTTCATCTTCACCGCAACTAGCAACGCTATAAGAGGGCTGAGCAAAGCGGTAACATAGCCAATCAACGGTTTGCTAGGAAAGGATGGTTAGGGCTGACATGGCAATATGGGTGGCATGATAAGCAAGTGATAGGCATCGCAGCATAGGCATAGCAAAAGAGCGAGCATCTAGCATAGCAAAGATAGAAGTGATTTCGAGGGTATGGTCATCTTGCTCGCAATGTTCTCGAGTTGTCGAAAGCTTGATCCTCGAAAGTGTTCTCAACAGGTTCCTCGCTCACGCACTCGCCTCCGGCTCTACCCAAAGCAAGAACACAAACAAAGGAACCACAATAAATCACGTGCAATGCACAAACAACATGATGCAAAACATGGCATAATATGCGAGATGTGATATGCAATGCGATGCGTGCTCGGAAGGAAATGATGAACCAGGCATCAACTTGGCAAACCAAGTATGCCGCTGAAAGATGAGATGATTTCGTTGAAATCGATATAAAGATCACCGAATCGGATGCACGGTTTGCAAATGACAAGCAAAACAAGAATGGCACAAATCGCCATTAACAAAGATGATACCACTTAGCAAGCAACAAGAAATTAAGCTACCGTACCCAAACGTACCAACAAAGTATATGGCAATGATCTACTCAAGATGCTTGACAAAAGATGAACACTGAGCTACGGCTAAATCACAACATAACAGGTCCAAACAAGCATGGCAAAAGTGCAAAAGATATCAACTTCGCAGACTTAGTGATATTACTAAACATGGCAAAAACAGCATCAGGAAGCAATGTTCAGAGCAAGAAAACAACATGCTACAGGAACTTATAATAGCAAAACAAGGCAATACATGAATCTACTCAAAGCATAGAACAAAAGTCCCTTACTGACCATGAGCCAAAAAGGATCAGAAAATATAGTAACACCCATGTCAAAATAGCATGTTTCGTTAACAGATTCAGCACCAGGGCATGACAAAAACAGATAACAAGTAGGCATGTTTAAGAGCTCGATGCACCCACTACAGATCATTATATGATAAACTAAGCATACATGCATCAAGAAGACATGGCATAGAAGCTCTACATGGCAAGAACAACATCATAGCATACACGGGTCAACTACAACAACCTTGGCAAAATTGAATAACATGTAAACAATCTGCCAGGAAACATTTTATAGCAAAAGTAGAGCTCGATTGACTCAAGCTATGGTACTCCATAATTGCAAAAAAGGGCATGGATGGATAGAGCATAACCATATGTTCAAAACATCCTTACTGAAGTATCTCAAAATATGCATGGATCTCTCGGTAGCATCAAGTTAATATGGCATAAAAATATCAGCTAAACAGGGGCTGAAATCAGCAACATCATGACACCTAGTTTGCATGCTTGTGCTAGTCACCACATAGATCCCAAAAATACATGGCATACATCCCTGGAAAGATGGCATGGCATATTACAAAATACATGTAGGACTCAAATTCATAGGGTGCACACATCAATCATGGCAAAATGACAAAGTGCATGTTACGTTAAGAAAGCGAAACTAACATCACATAGCCCTCTTCCAACAGCATTTCGGGCATCAAGATGAGCTCAAATGAAAATGATGCAATGAGATGAAATGATCTACTGTTCGAGGCTAACATTTTGACATATTACACGCATTTAAACGGAGCCACAGGTGCAAAGTTATGATGCGATGAAAATGCAACAAATTATCCCGAACTAAAGACTTAGACGATTTGGGGGGAAGAAAGTCAACCGGCTTGTGGATCTGAGATCCGCACGCGGATCGAGGACGGCGCGGCGCTGCTCGCCGAGCAGCGGCGGCCGGGACGGCGACGGAGGAGGAGGGCCGACCGAGGAGGAGGCGACGGCGGCGGCGGGCGGCGGGGCGGGCGGCCGGCGGCGGCGGGGCAGCGGCCGGGCGGCGGGCAGGCGCGCAATGGCCGGGCGGTTGCCGGAGGCGGCGGCGGGCGGTGGTTCGGGAGGCGCCGACTGGGCTGGGGAGGCGCGGCGACGGGCCGGGGGCCCCAGACGGGCAAGCGGGCGGGCGGCGGCGGCGGCGGCCGGGCGCCACATGGCAGGCGGCGATAGGCGCGCGGGCGGCGGCGCGATTCGTCCGCCGGACCGGACGTGTCCGGGGGCGCGGGGTGGAAGAAGGCTAGGGTTTGGACCCGGATTTGGACGGGGGAAGACATATTTATAGGTAGAAGGAGCTAGGAAGCTCCAAATGAGGTGCGGTTACCACACGATCGTGATCGAACGACGGAGAGCATGGAAGTGACTTAGATGGGTTATTGGGCTGTTTTGAAAGGGTGTTGGGCTGCAACTTAAAAGAGGCCTTTGCGAGATGCGGTTAACCGTTGGAGTACCAAACGAGCTCCAAATGACCGAAACTTGACCGTGGTCTACCGTGGTATACCAAGGCCACTTGACAAACCTCGGTCCATTCCGAGAAAGTTTAGTACCGCCACTAAAAACGTAAAAGGGGACGCCGGGGACATAGGAGTGCCGGATTGCAAAACGGACAACGGAAAAATGCTCGGAATCATGAGACTAACACGTATGCAAATGAGATGCACAAGATGACATGATATGAAATGCATGACATGGACAAAATGCAAAAGAAGAAAACCCAACCACGGAGGGAATATCATATCACAATGCCGAAAATGGCAAGAGTTGGAGTTACAAATATGGAAAGTTACATCCGGGTGTTACAACACTCCACCACTACAAGAGGATCTCGCCCCGAGATCTAGGACTGAAAGAACTCCGGATATTCGAACGGAGGTGATCCTCGCGCCCTGTGTGGCTTCTCGGTCGGAATGGTGTGACCACTTCACTTTCAGAATTTGATTGACTTGTTGCGTAGTCTTGCGCCGGTTTCTTCAAGAATAGCAACGGGTGCTCATGATAAGAGAGATCTTCTTGAAGGTCAATTTCTTGAAGTTGATAGTGCGCCATGAGTCTTGAAGCACTTGCGAAGTTGTGACACGTGAAACACATCGTGCACATTTGCGGTTGAGGAAGCTCAAGTTGATAGGCGAGATCGCTTCTTTTTCCAATGATCTTGAAAGGACCCACGATCTAGGGGCAAGCTTCCCTTTGATACCGGGCGACGAAAGTGCCTTTCATTGAGAGACGCGAGGTAGACATGGTCTCCGATTTCAAAAGCCACATCACGGTGCTTGTCATCATAATAGCTTTTCGGGCGCGATTATGCGGCTTTGAGATTCTCACGAATGACTTTGCACATTTCTTCGCTTCGTGATCAAGTCATTGCCAAGAAGTTGGCGCTCACCTGTCTCTGCACCAATTGAGAGGAGTACGACACTTTCGCCATAGAGAATTTCGAATGGGGCCTTGCCCAACTCGCTTGGAAGCTGTTGTTGTAGGAGAACTCGGCATATGGAAGACAATCTTCCCACTTCATACCGAAAGAAATGACACAAGCCCTGAGCATATCTTCAAGGATTTGATTGACTCGCTCGACTTGGCCGCTTGTTTGAGGATGGAAAGCTGTGCTGAAACGAATGTTGGTGCCCATGGCCTTCTGAAAAGAATCCCAAAACATTTTATAGCAAAAGTAGAGCTCGATTGACTCAAGCTATGGTACTCCATAATTGCAAACAAGGGCATGGATGGATAGAGCATAACCATATGTTCAAAACATCCTTAGTGAAGTATCTCAAAATATGCATGGATCTCTCGGTAGCATCAAGTTAATATGGCATAAAAATATCAGCTAAACAGGGGCTGAAATCAGCAACATCATGACACCTAGTTTGCATGCTTGTGCTAGTCACCACATAAATCACAAAAATACATGGCATACATCCCTGGAAAGATGGCATGGCATATTACAAAACACATGTAGGACTCAAATTCATAGGGTGCACACATCAATCATGGCAAAATGACAAAGTGCATGTTTCGTTAAGAAATGTAAACTAACATCACATAGCCCTCTTCCAACAGCATTTCGGGCATTAAGATGAGCTCAAATGAAAATGATGCAATGAGATGAAATGATCTACTCTTCGAGGCTAACATTTTGACATATTACACGAACTAAACGGAGCCACAGTGCAAAGTTATGATGCGATAAAATGCAAACATATTATCCCGAAATAAAGACTTAGACGATTTGGGGGAGAAAGTCAACGGGCTTAGGATCTGAGATCCGACGCGGATCGAGGACGGCGGCGCTGCTGCTCGCCGAGCAGCGGCGGCCGGGACGGCGACGGAGGAGGGGAGGCTGCCGAGGAGGAGGCGACGGCGGCGGCGGCGGGGCCGACGGCAAGGGCGCTGGCGGCGGCGGAGGCAGGGGGCAGCGGCGGGCGGGCGGCGCAGGCGTGGCTGGGCGGCCGGGCCGGAGGCGGCGGCGGCGACGGCCTGGGAGGCGCTGGCTCGGGCCGGAGGCGCGGCGACGGCCGGGGAGCCTCAAGACGGGCCAGCGGGCGGGCGGCGGAAGGCGGGCGGCCGGGCGCCACGTGGCAGGCGGCGATAAGCGTGGGCGGCGGCGCGATTGTTCGGGCGGACCGGACGTGTCCGGGGGCGCGGGGTGGAAGAAGGCTAGGGTTTGGACCCGGATTTGGACGGGGGAAGACATATTTATAGGTAGAAGGAGCTAGGAAGCTCCAAATGAGGTGCGGTTTTCGCCCACACGATCGTGATCGAACGACGGAGAGCATGGAAGTGACTTAGATGGGTTATTGGGCTGTTTTGAAAGGGTGTTGGGCTGCAACTTAAAAGAGGCATTTGCGAGAGCGCTGTTAACCGTTTGAGTACCAAACGAGCTCCAAATGACCAAACTTGACTGCTGGACTACCGTGGTATACCAAGGCCACTTGACAAAACTCGGTCCATTCCGAGAAAGTTTAGTACCCGCTCACGGAAAAACATAAAAGGGGACGCCGGGGGACATAGGAGTGCCGGATTGCAAAACGGACAACGGGAAAAATGCTCGGAAGCATGAGACGAACACGTATGCAAATGAGATGCACAAGATGACGTGATATGAAATGCATGACATGGACAAAATGAAAAAAGAACAAAAACCCAACCACGGAGGGAATATCATATCACAATGCCGAAAATGGCAAGAGTTGGAGTTACAAATATGGAAAGTTACATCCGGGGTGTTACACTATGCATCAGGATAGGTATAACGGAAAGCAGTAACATGCTACACTACTCTAATGCAAGCAGTATAGAGTAGAATAGGCGATATCCGTGATCGGGGGGCTTGCCCGTTGCTCGCAAGAGAGAGGGTCGCCAACTCCGTAGTCGAACCGGGCAGCAGCAGCTGTCGGTCTCGTAGTCTACCGGAGAGAAGAGGGAGGAGAAACAATAAATACAATGCAAACATAAGCATGACAAAGGCATGACAAGAAAATGTGCGGTGCTAGGTGTGCCCTAACGTGTAGGAGGTCATACCGACGCGGGGAAACATCCGGAAAGTATCCCGGTGTTTTATGCTTTTACGTAAGAACTGGAGGTGAAATGCTGCAGGTTCGCTATGCTAGGGACGCGTGGCGCATAAACAAAGCTGCGATTCGGATTCGCCTCGCCGCTCGAGAAACTTTCATGTATAAAGTATTTTCATCCGAGTTACGGAATAAAAGATATGATTTTCTAAAGATCTAATCATTTTCTGATTTTAATTATATATTTAAATCCAACATTATCCAAAATAGTGTTTGCTGACGTCATCATGACGTCAGCAGTCAACAGAGGTGTTGACTGGTCAACTGATGTGTGGGTCCCGCATGTCATTGACTGTTAATCTAATTAGGGTTTAATTAAACTAACTAGTTAATTAGATTAATTAAGCAGGATTAATTAACTTAATTAATTAATTAATTAATCATCTTAATTATTATTTATTTATTTATTTATATATATATATTTTATTCTTTTTTTCATTTAAATCATTTTGGGCGTGGGGCCCCCTAGTCAGTGGCTCATCCGAGCTACCAGGGGCTTAGCGGGCGCTCGGGTTACGGGCGTGGCCCGAACGAGCTTCGCTTCATGGGGCGCACCTGCCCAGACGCCATGGAGAGCCTGCGCCACGGGCAGGCAGCCGCAGGGAGCAGGGAGGAGGGCACGCGTGCGTCTGGGTGGCCGCAACGAGCGGAGCAGCAGAGCTCCAACGGGCCCCGTGAGAGGCGAGGCGCGGCGCCGAGGGACACAAAGTGGGCGTCTTTGGGAGCTCGCGCCAGAAAGCGAGTCCAGGGGCGGCAGAGGGATTTCGAAGGTGGGGGTTCACGGCGTGGCGAAGTGGCGAGGCCACGGCAGGCAAAAGGGGAGGAGCAGGACGCGGGCGCGGTCGTCCCGGCACAGGTGGCAGTGGCCGGAGCCGGAGAGGGGGTCACGGCTGGAGGGAGAGAGGGGGAGAGGCCTGGGCTCACGGCGGTTGCGGTGGTCTTGGCAGGCGCCGGGAGGTCGGGGACGACGGACGACGGGAGGAGGCGTGGAGCTCCGGGCGGCGCGGATCGGTCCGGCGAGTCGTGAGGGGACGAGGAGGCTACGGCGAGGTCGAGGTCGGCAGCCAGCTCCGGCGAGGACGCGAGCGACGCTGGCCCGTGGCGGGCGTCGGCTGTAAGGGCGTCAGGGCGGGCCCCATCTGGCGGTCGCCGGAGACATCAGTGTGACGCCGATTCAATCAGACACTAATCATGCACGCAAATGTGTACGATCAAGATCAAGGACTCACGGAAGATATCACAACACAACTCTACAAATAAAATAAGTCATACAAGCATCATAATACAAGCGGGGGCCTCGAGGGCTCGAATACAAGTGCTCGATCATAGACGAAGTCGTGGAAACAACAATATCTGAGTACGGATATAAGTTAAACAAGGTGCCATAAGATGGCTAGCACAAACTGGGATACAGACGAAGAGGACAGGCCTCCGCTCGGGATCCTCCTAGGTCACTCCCCGGTCGCCGCCGGGCTGCACGTAGTAGTAGGCGCCCGAGTAGTAGTCGCCGAGGCGGTGGCGCTCGATCCTGGGCTCCATCGCTCGATTGCAGCAATCGAGTATAGATAGGGAAAAAGGGGAACAAGGCAACCGTGAGTACTCATCCAAAGTACTGCAAGCAAGGAGCTACACTACATATGCATGGATATATGTGTAAAGGCCATATCAAGGACTGAACTGCAGAAATGCCGTAATAGAGAGAAGGCCTAGTCCTATCAAGACTAGCATCTTCTGGAAACCACCATCTTGCAGCAAACAAGAGGGAGTAGAGTAACATAACTTAAGTAGCGGTAGTGTTATCAACCTCGGCCAGAGATCCTTCCTCGACTCCCTGCGAGAAAGAAGTCCCAGAGCCATACTATCCAGTTATCAACACCATCCAAAGCTCATATCCATGTCTCATCTCAAGTAACCAGTTCTAGTTGTATCGATCGATACAACTCCAAGTGTCCGCTATCAGAGGACAGGCTATCGATAGATGTTTTCTTCCCCGTAGGGTGCACCAACTTACCCACCACGCCGCTTAACTCCGGCGGACACACTTTCAGTGGTCATGCCCGCCTCGGTCAAACAATACCGCAACCCGACCTAGGCTTAATAGAGAGGCCAGACGCCGGACTAAACCTATGCCCCAGGGTCATGGGCCATCTCCCCGAACTCCTGACGCTATGTAGGGCGGCCGGAAGGCAGACCTAGCCTAACAGCGTTCCAGCCCAATCCGCGCGCCGCCCGACGCCGACGCCTAATAAGCTTCGCTGATGTATACGACGCAGAACGCCCATACTTAGCCCACGTGATGGTTAGTGCTATCGTGCCGAGGCCCTCGGATCAAATATCCAAATCGAGTGGATTAGGAACGCGCTGTAACAAGCAGAACTCACGAAAGATGTGACCCGCTGTTCTGCCTCGAGGACTTGCGGCAAGGGCTAGGAATGCCCGCCACGCCTCGTAATTATCTCGCGGCACCCTCCAGTCAACCCGCTCCACATCACTGCATTACACGCTGGTACCCTCGTGGTTGACCCGTCTTTCCAAGTAACAGTGGTAACAGTCCAAGTAACCGTGAGTCCAAACATCAAGGGAAAACACGAGGAATCACCCCGTGAATTCCACTCAATGTAGTCATCAAGGTGAACATTAGAGGATTCACCCGAGGTCCACACTTGAGGGGTTGCACGACGAGAGTCGACGGAAGTGGTTAAAGAGGAAATCACCCTCGATGTCCACAACCGGATAGCTATACTACAGAGGTTAATATCAAGTGTCTGCAGAGGTTTCACCCTCGGTACTCGATAGTAACCTAGTAGTGTCGAGCAACTAAGGGGAGTGATGTGCGTGTCGGGGCTGGTCTTCGATCCCGCTGATCGGTCTTCAATGATGAAGCCGGGCAACAAGGACAAGGTGGGGGTCACCGATGGGTCTCTAACCAACCTATACTAAGCAGTTTAGGATAAGGTAGGTAACAAAGCAGGTTACAATAAACAGGCTATGCAATGTAATAGGAGCAACAATAATAAAGAGTAAAAATCTAGTGCAAGCAATAAGAGAATGGAATGGGCGATATCGGGATGATCAAAGGGGGCTTGCCTGGTTGCTCGGGCAAGAGAGAGGATCACAAGACTGTAGTCGAACCGCCACCGCAGCTGTCGGTCTCGTAGTTCACCAAGAGAAGAGGGGAAGAAACAATGAATACACGATAACAGATGCATAACGATGCATGACATGCCAAGAAGCGATGCTAGGCGTGTTCTAACGTGGTAAGAGGGTACCGGTTTAGGGGAAAAGCATCCGGAAGTTATCCTGCCCGGACGTCATCATACTGAGGAACCGAGGAGAAAGTTTGCAGGTTCGATAGGTTAGAGACGTGCGGTGGACGAACGGATCGCGATCCGAATTCGCCTCGCTGCTCGAGCAACTTTCATGTTGAAAATATTTTAATCCGCCACGGATTAAAAGTTATGAATTATAAAAGGTTTTATTAATTTCTGGAATTTTAATTAATTATTTAATTAATTTTGAAAAAGTATTTATGACATCAAGATGAGGTCATGCCGACGTTATCACCAACAGGTTGACTAAGTCAACCCCGCCGTGTGGGTCCCACATGTCATTCACTAAGCCTAATTAACCTAATCAGATTAATTAATTTTAGTTAATTAAGTTAACTAATGATTAGTATTAATTAATCCAGATTAATTAGTTTAATTAATTACCCAATTAATTAGCTAATGATTAGGTTTAACTAATCAGTTTAATTAAGTTAATTAATTTCTAATTAATTAATTAATTAATTAATATTTTAATTATTATTTTAATTATTTTAATTATCTATATTATTATTTTTTTTAATCCCTTTTAAAAAAAAAACGTTTCGTGGGGGCCATCGCAAGGGCCCTGTGGCCAAACGGGTGGTTCGGGCGCTGAACGGGCGCGAGCTCAAGGGGCGCGGCGCGACGACGACGCCGCTGGCGCTGGCGCCAGGATCCGTGCGCAGAACCTGGAGAGGCGGCGGAGGAGGGAGCGACACGCTACTGGCGCTGCCTCGCCGCCAGAGCAGGGGAGGCGGCGAGGCGAGGGCGTCAAGACGGCCGGACGGAATCGGGGATCCGGCCACGGCGAACAGCGACGTGCGGGGCCACCTACGGCGACGAATCGAGACGAGGAACAAGGGGGAAATGGAGGGGAGCTCACAGCGGAGCTGTAGGGCAAGTCCGTGGGCTCGGGGAGGTCTCGAGGTCGCCGGATTTGGCGTCGGCGGCCGGCGAAGCAGATGAGGAAGAAGGCTCGGGCAAGCGCCACGGGCTTCCGGGTCCTCGTGGCTCGGTGTAGAGGAAGAAGGGAGGCGGGGCGACGGCAGGGGAGGAGGCGACGAGGCGTCCGGCGAGGGGGTCGTCGGTGACGAAGGCGGCGGGGCGCTGAGCGGCTTCGGGCGGCGGCTCGATGTACCGTGGTCGGGACGGGCGGGTGGTCCAGGCCGGGGAGGAGGCCGAGGACGGGGGGGGGGGGGGGCGTAGGGGGAATGGATGAGGCGGCGGGGGAGGGGTGGCGCCGATCCAGACGGGGTGGAGGAAGAGAGGTCGAGGGGAGTGGGGGATCGATCCGATCCGAGCGGCGAGGGAGGAGGGGATTAGGGTTAGCGGTCGGGGAAGTGGCCTAAAGGCTGTGGGGCGGTCGGTTGGGCGGTGGGCTGCTAGTAGGCTGGCGGGCTGGGTGGCCCAGGAGGGGGCTTTTCCCTTTTTTGAATAAGTTTAATATGTTAAAGCACTTAAATAATTGTAATCTGCTACTGTTTTAAACAGTTTAGAGTAAGTAAACATTTTATAAAAGTGGGGTTTCACCACCATAAATACTTAAGAAATATTTGGGTCACTCCGAACATATAAAGTTTAATATTTGAAAACTTTAAATGTTTGACCTTGATGAATTTGAATTTTGAAATTGATTTGAAACAACGCGAGAGTTGTCAACGGTAACCGAGGTGACGTGGCACCATCAGTGCGGATTAAGTGCGGATTGCTGTAGCGTAATCACCCGGGCGTCACAATTCTCCTCCACTACAAGAAAATCTCGTCCCGAGATTTAAGAGGGGAGCAAGAGGAAAAGGTCTGGTTACTTAAAACCTAACGGATCTTCTCAAGGAGCTAATCCTTTCGTTGATGTCTTCCACCCTTTATTACGATGCAATATGATAAACGGGTCATCATTTCTTCGGGAACTCTATCGATTTACGAAAGGTAAGGGCAGCTCATCGCGACATAATGCTTTTAAGGGAAACAAACTGGGTTAACCCATGAATTAGTATAAAAATAACTCTCGAGTTGAACATTTGAAAAACCTCAAGAGTAAGGTAAGAAGGCACCATAATAGGCCCCAAGCGGGTGAGAAGGGGGGATACGGAGTAGCGAGAGTAAGTATCGCGTCTGATACCAGAATGGATCACTATGACGGTGGCCCGTGAATTACATACGAGTCCACGCGGGAGGGATAACTTTGTGAACAGGGAGTGTACAGGGGAGCCAGGTTTCGATCCTGTGACCTGTGGGTTATGGGCCCACCATGTGGTTAAAAGTAGTAGGTTGTTGACATCCTGCACGATCATGTAAGCAAGGCAAGTCAGAGGAGAGTCTGAGGGTCATGTCGGCAATAACATAGGTACCAAGGGCGAGGGACGAAGAGAACCATTTTCCTGCTCGTTGAACGAGGCGGACCAATAGGCAAGGTTCTCGTCCGTCGGTGGTTACCGAAATGTCACCAACAATAGTAACAGGGTTTTAATTACTGTGTGGTACAACGAGGTGCTTACCTAAGCAGGGGATGATCACTGCTTAGATTATATAGCCACAAGAAAGGTCCAAAAATCCCATGGAAAGTAAATACGATTATCATATCAAACAGAACAATGGAGAGGAAAATGTGTTTAAACACATATTTCAGGGATATATCCTTACCAAGGATAAGCAGAGCAAGATATCCACGATAGTATATAATGTAGAAAACCCTTTAGGTAAGGGGAGAGAAATCTCATGACATTACCCATACAACGGTGTTCGGATAATTGAGCAAGAAACATTTAGCATTGGGCTTCGAATGTTCTTGTTGAAAATCAAAGCATCACAGACATGTTTCGAGACAGCATTGACATGGTCTTTAGGTGAAGATCAGACTTGGAATCACGAAGGATTCATCAGAATAACTGGTTGAAACAGATACAATTCTCTCATGGATGATAGGATAAACCTGCTGAAAGGAATCTATAATGATAGGTCCTCCACCAGGGGGTGTTAGGCATGACATCATGCTACCAGTCATCAAAGGATCAACAAGATAAACCTTGGAAAGTTGTCCCAACCATCATATCTGACCGAGATTCAGATCAGATTGATGTAAAGATACCTCAGACTTAGGATACCTGAGAAGAAAAGGTGCAACGCAAATTGTCAAGGTGACAATGTAAGATTCTCGGGGAAAGGAACTATGAAGTGATTTCCGTTAACAATAGTCCATCATTAACCCAAGGAGAGGACAAGGAGGTGTCTGGTGAACTCAACGGCAATTCACCGAGATTCCCAAACGATGGACTTCCACAATTAAGGGAACAAGGAGATAACATTTGTCAGATCAAAAGATATAAGGAAGTATGCTCGAGGAAAACATACACAAGCAAACATTGGTGATTCAGAGAAGTATTTCCATGTCAAGAATTCTCAAGAGGTGGGACAAATCTCAGAACATTCTTGACATAAAGTATGGTAATTCTCCAAGGTAAGGAAGAACAATTGCTGGATAGCAAGGAACTCAAGGTATAACACAAAACACGAACAAGTTGTGTTGAACGGAAGGCAATAAAGTGGTCGATGATAATGCAAATCATCGAGGGCAAGGATGGTATTTCTCATCATGATTTCAGTTGATATCCTGGATGAGCTCAGAATGTTGGTGATCACGACACAATTGTCGAGCGACTTCATGAAGATGTAATCGATCGGTGACGACATCAAGTCAAAGTAATGCTGACGTGAAAGGTTATTAGAACCAAGGGTACGACACAAACTCGATACCAAGCTTGTTGTCCAAGGTGAAATGATAAGACGATGAGGATCGACGTAAGGTTAATTCACCGTCGAAAATTGTGTTCCATGAAGAAGGAACGGGTAGTACAGTTAAAATCATCACGACAACGATATAGCCAAACAGACTAGGAACGGCGTGATCGGGTACCAACTCGCATTTATAGAAGCTCATCGAAGAGTTGTTGAACCGTGAAAGCGGACTCGGTTCATTTATCGGTGTCTTTGAGTGTTTAAAACTCGAGCCCGTGAAAATTGGAATCATGGGAAGGTAGCACTTGAAGAACTCATAAAAGTTATGCAGTTCCATGACAATCTCGAGATACCGTGGGGTAATACTCGGCGATGATCAAAGTAGAAGTTGGACGGGGTATTGTTTCACCAAGACAAGTGCTTAAACTTGCACGAGAAATGATATTTAAAAGAGAACATGGTCGGAACCATGATTGCAAAAGGCCAGATCCCAGATATAAGAGGAACTTATACCAAAGGAATAATTAATTTAAGAGAAGCTTTAATGATAAGATCTACATCGTGTCCATGGGCATGAACACAAAGTTCAAGGTCGACTCCCACTTCCCCAATGCATAACCCTTCATTCACTTCCCACCTTCGAGGAAGTTGTAGTGTTGAAATTTTATCTGGCAAAATACCAGAAGTGTATGACTCATGAAAACTGTCGAGTTCTCACGGTTTAGTGAAGGCATATGTTCAACCCATAGGGGCTTCTTGGAATCATATACCAGAATCTTTAGAAATAATTAACTCAAGCTCGAAGGCAGAGCATGGTTGAGAAAGCAGAGGATACAATTTACCAAAGGCATTATGTATCAGAGGAAAGGCTCACAAGGTTATTGAATATGAAGGATGCTGACGGATAAAATCCAACAATGGACCTGATGGCCCACAAGGGGTCTGACGTGAGCATCAGTACTTAACTAGAGGAAGAAGAATGCAAGGAGATCAGATTATAGAAACAACTGACTAACTCAATTGTCAAATGCAAAGGAATTATGATTTCCAAATCAAGGGATCAGAAGCAATGCTCGATTTAGGGTGGATAAGTTGAATAGCCTTAGGGTACAATCAACGGCAATTGGATTGGTCGAGAACCAATTCCAGTTAAAAGAATGGCAGCTCAGCCGTAAAGGTAATTTATAAGAATCAATGATGATTATGGTATTCAGAAACATATTGAGTCAACAGACTCAAAATGATAATGACAAGGGATGTCAATATGACTACGAGACTTATGGGATTAACCATAATGCAAGCAAGTTAAGAATTTCAAGAGCCAAAGGCTCCAGAGGATTCTCGAAGATCGAATAGTATTTTGAAGAATTTGGTGTAACACATGAACAATGGGGATGAGCGGATACCGACAAGTGCGAGTATTTATTTGAGGGGGTATTCATGTAGTAAGGAACTGCTAGGCAAGAGGCACAAAGTACTCTCGAACAATAGAGAAAACTTCGGGTATCTTGTAATAACAAGATCAATGGGGGTGATCGATGAACGGCAAGGGTAAGTAGTTATCCATACGGATTTATCGGTGATCGAAATAGCAAAAGTGAGGGGCACAAAGTCTCGAGAGAACATCGAGAGTATCTTCGAATCTTCCGATTAGCGTATCGATCATCTGAAGTGAGGGGCTCTCCGGAGAAAGTACTTGCGAGAACCTAAAGTTAGTGTTGTTTTAGCAAATTCATTTAACCCGAATAGAAGAGAGTTCGAGTCCCGAGTAAAGATCGAGGAGTAAAAGATCCTAATACCACCCAATGGCGACGTGGGCCCGTAAGGCACACAGCCAAGTTAGTAAAAGTTTTGCAATGTCTAGACTCGACTTCGCCAAGGAGTGTGGAAGGGGATTCCTACAGCAATGGCTCGATATCATCTCAGACGCCTCGATTCAATCGTACACTAATCATGCACGCAAATGTGTACGATCAAGATCAAGGACTCACGGAAGATATCACAACACAACTCTACAAATAAAATAAGTCATACAAGCATCATAATACAAGCCAGGGCCTCGAGGGCTCGAATACAAGTGCTCGATCATAGACGAAGTCACGGAAACAACAATATCTGAGTACGACATAAGTTAAACAAGGTGCCATAAGATGGCTAGCACAAACTGGGATACAGATCGAAGAGGACAGGCCTCCCGCTCGGGATCCTCCTAGGTCACTCCCGTCGTCGCCGCCGGCTGCACGTAGTAGTAGGCGCCCGAGTAGTAGTCGCCGAGGCGGTGGCGCTCGATCCGGGATCCATCGTCGATTGCAGCAATCGAGTATAGATAGGGAAAAAGGGGAACAAGGCAACCGTGAGTACTCATCCAAAGTACTCGCAAGCAAGGAGCTACACTACATATGCATGGATATATGTGTAAAGGCCATATCAAGGACTGAACTGCAGAAATGCCGTAATAGAGAGAAGGCCTAGTCCTATCAAGACTAGCATCTTCGAAACCACCATCTTGCAGCAAACAAGAGGGAGTAGAGTAACATAACTTAAGTAGCGGTAGTGTTATCAACCTCGCCGAGATCCTTCCTCGACTCTCGCGAGAAAGAAGTCCCGAGCCATACTATCCAGCTTATCAACACCATCCAAAGCTCATATCCATGTCTCATCTCAAGTAACCAGTTCTAGTTGTATCGATCGGGATACAACTCCAAGTGTCCGCTATCAGAGGACAGGCTATCGACAGATGTTTTCTTCCCGCAGGGTGCACCAACTTACCCACCACGCCGCTTAACTCCGCGGACACACTTTCCGTGGTCATGCCCGCCTCGGTCAAACAATACGCCGCAACCCGACCTAGGCTTAATAGAGAGGCCAGCACGCCGGACTAAACCTATGCCCTGTGGGTCATGGGCCATCTCCCCGAACTCCTGACGCTATGAGGGCGGCCGGAAGCAGCATCTAGCCTAACAGCGCTCCAGCTCAATCCGGCGCGCCCGCCCGACGCCGACGCCTAATAAGCTTCGCTGATGTATACGACGCAGAACGCCCATACTTAGCCCACGGATGGTTAGTGCTATCAGCCGAGGCCCTCGGATCAAATATCCAAATCGTAGTGGATTAGGAACGCGCTGTAACAAGCGTAACTCACGAAAGATGTGACCCGCTGTTCTGCCTCGAGGACTTGCGGCAAGGGCTAGAATGCCCGCCACGCCGTAATTATCTCGCGGGCACCTCCGTGTCAACCCGCTCCACATCACTGCATTACACGCTGGTACCCTCGTGGTCGCAATTCGCCTTTCCAAGTAACAAAGGGTAACAGTCCAAGTAACCGTGAGTCCAAACATCAAGGGAAAACACGAGGAATCACCCCGTGAATTCCACTCAATGTAGTCATCAAGGTGAACATTAGAGGATTCACCCCGAGGTCCACACTTGAGGGGTTGCACGACGAGTCGTGACGAAGTGGTTAAAGAGGAAATCACCCTCGATGTCCACAACCGGATAGCTATACTACAGTGGTTAATATCGGGAAGTCTGCAGAGGTTTCACCCCGGTACTGGATAGTAACCTAGTAGTGTCGAGCAACTAAGGGGAGTGATGTGCGTGTCGGGCTGGTCTTCGATCCCGCTGATCGGTCTTCAATGATGAAGCCGGGCAACAAGGACAAGGTGGGGGGGTCACCGATGGGTCTCTAACCAACCTATACTAAGCAGTTTAGGATAAGGTGTAGGTAACAAAGCAGGTTACAATAAACAAAGCTATGCAATGTAATAGGAGCAACAATAACAAGAGTAAAAATCTAGTGCAAGCAATAAGAGAATGGAATGGGCGATATCGGGATGATCAAAGGGGGGCTTGCCCGGTTGCTCGCAAGAGAGAGGGATCACAAGATCTGTAGTCGAACTGCCACCGCAGCTGGCTTGGTCTCGTAGTCTACCAAGAGAAGAGGGGAAGAAACAATGAATACACGATAACAGATGCATAACGATGCATGACATGCCAAGAAGCGATGCTAGGCGTGTTCTAACGTGGTAAGAGGGGTACTGGTTTAGGGGGAAAAGCATCCGAAGTTATCCTGTTCCGGACGTCTCATACAGAGGAACCGGAGGAGAAAGTTTGCAGGTTCGATAGGTTAGAGACGTGCGGTGGACGAACGGATCGCGATCCGAATTGCCTCGCTGCTCGAGCAACTTTCATGTTGAAAATATTTTAATCCTGCCACGGATTAAAAGTTATGAATTATAAAAGGTTTTATTAATTTCTGGAATTTTAATTAATTATTTAATTAATTTCGAAAAAGTATTTATGACATCAAGATGAGGTCATGCCGACGTTATCACCAACAGGTTGACTAAGTCAACCCCTGTGTGGGTCCCACATGTCATTCACTAAGCCTAATTAACCTAATCAGATTAATTAATTTTAGTTAATTGTTAACTAATGATCAGTATTAATTAATCCAGATTAATTAGTTTAATTAATTACCCAATTAATTAGCTAATGATTAGGTTTAACTAATCAGTTTAATTAAGTTAATTAATTCTCTAATTAATTAATTAATTAATTAATATTTTAATTATTATTTTAATTATTTTATTTATCTATATTATTATTTTTTTAATCCCTTTTAAAAAAAACGCTTTGTGGGGGCCATCGCCGGTGGCCCTGTGGCCAAACGGGTGGTTCGGCGCTCGAACGGCGCGAGCCAAGGGGGGCGGGCGCGACGACGACGCCGCGGCCTGTGGCGCCAGGATCCGCGCGCAGAACCGGAGAGGCGGCGCGGAGGAGGGAGCGACACGCTACGGGCGCGCCTCGCCGGCCAGAAGCAGGGGAGGCGGCGGGTTGAGGGCGTCACGGCCGGACGGAATCGGGATCCGCCACGGCGAACAGCGACGGCGGGGCTACCTACGGCATTTAATCGAGACGAGGAACAAGGGGAAATGGAGGGGAGCTCACAATGAGCTGAGGGCAAGTCCGTGGGCTCGGGAGGTCTCGAGGTCGCCGGATTTGGCGCCGGCGGGCCGGGCAGGCAGATGAGGAAGAAGGCTCGGGCGGCGCCACGGGCTTCCTGTCCTCGTGGCTCGTGTAGAGGAAGAAGGGAGGCGGGCGACGGCAGGGGAGGAGGCGACGAGGCGTCCGGCGAGGGGGTCGCGGTGACGGCGGCGGCGGGCGCTGAGCGGCTTGGGCGGCGGCTCGATGTACCGTGGTCGGGACGGGCGGGTGGTCCAGCCGGGGGAGGAGGCCGAGGACGGGGAGGGGCGGCCCGGCGTAGGGGAATGGATGAGGCGCGCGGGGGAGGGTGGCGCCGATCCAGACGGGGTGGAGGAAGAGAGGTCGAGGGGAGGGGGGATCGATCCGATCCGAGCGGCGAGGGGAGTGAGTGGGGATTAGGGTTAGCGGTCGGGGGGGAAGTGGCCTAAAGGCCAGGGGGCGGTCGGCTGGGCCGGTGGGCCGGCCTGGTAGGCCGCCGGCTGGGCCGGGTGGCCCAGGGAGGGGGGGGGGCTTTTCCCCTTTTTTTTGAATAAGTTTAATATGTTAAAGCACTTAAATAATTGTAATCTGCTACTGTTTTAAACAGTTTAGAGTAAGTAAACATTTTATAAAAGTGGGGTTTCACCACCATAAATACTTAAGAAATATTTGGGTCACTCCGAACATATAAAGTTTAATATTTGAAAACTTTAAATGTTTGACCTTGATGAATTTGAATTTTGAAATTGATTTGAAACAACGCGAGAGTTGTCAACGGTAACCGAGGTGACGGGCACCATCAAGGCGGATTAAGTGCGGATTGTCAGAAGCGTAATCACCCAAGGCCACATCGAGGCGGGCACTCCAAAGCGGCGGCGATGGGCGCCCGATCCCGATTGATCAAGCAGAGGGAGAGACGAGGGAGTGGGGGGGGAGTGGGTGCGGTCGTGGGGAGTCAGGGTGAAGTGCGGTTAGGGTTTGGGGGAGTGGGAGAGGCCTATGTAGGCCAGAGGCATGGGCCGGCCTGGTCAGTTGGTTGGCCGGTTGGCCCAGTGGGGGAAAGGGGGTGGTTTCCTTTTCTTTTTTTTATGCTTTAATTCATTTCAAAACAAAACTAGTTTTAAAATACAAGAGTTGCATCTAAAAATCCTATTATAATTTAGGCTACTATCACCTTTAGTCTGGTAGGCAAATAAGTTAGTCCGTATTTGTTTAATATTGTAAAATCATTTAAATATTTGTTTTAGCCACTGTTTTATTTACTATGAGTGCATTTAAACATTTTATTTAAATATGGGTTCTTCACCATAACTACCTATGCAACATTTGTCACAATCCGATCATTTCAGTTTTAACATTTGAAAACTTTTGTTGTTTGCCTTGATTTTAAATTTGAAACTTGAACGGAGTTTGAATCATCGCAAGACTAACAACGGTAATCATGGTGACGTGGCATCATTAGCGGAGGGTTACTGTAGCGTAATTATCCGGGCGTCACAATTCTCCTCCACTACAAGAAATCTCGCCCCAGATTTAAGAGGTAGTGTAGGGGGAAGGGATTTGGTTACGAAATTCTAACGGGTCTTCTCGATGTTGGTTGCTCTTCTCAAGAGGTAGATCCATTACATTGACGCCCCTCATTCCTCTCGCTTTAGGCCATCATGACGAAGCCGCTATTCTTACTTGGGAACTCCGTCGATTTACGAAAGAATAAAGGGGTATTCCGAGAGAACGGACCTCTACAAGGTCGACTATTTGGTAGATAACATCAGGGAAGGTGGCGGAAAGTAACTCTCGAATTGAAACCTTAGAAAATATCGAGAGCAAGGGAAGGAGGTATCATGAGAAGTTTCGAGCGAGCAGGCAATCGTTCGGTGCCTGAAACAAAGGGTAAAAGGGGTCCAGAGCAATGGGAATAAGTTTTGTGTCTGATACCCGAATAGATCACTAGGAAGGTGGCTCGCGAATTACATACGAAACGAAGCACGAGGGATAACTTCGAAACAGGGATGTACAGGAGAGTCAGGTTTCGATCCTGGGACCTGTGGGTTATGGGCCCACCAGGTGGTTAAAAGTTGGAAGGTCGGTGACATCTTGCACGATCATGTAAGCAAGGCATGTCAGAGGGTAGTCTGTCGCTCATGTCGGCAACAACGTTGGTACTAAGGGCGAGGGACGAACAGAACCATTTTCCTACGCTGTAACGAGGCGCACTAATAGGCAAAGTTCTCATCCATCGGTGGCTACCGGAATGTCATCAACAAGAGAAACGGGTCTCACCGATGAGTTGTACATCGAGGTAGTTTACATAAGCAGAAATTATTACTCGCTAGATTATATAGATCACAAGAAAGGTCAAACAGACCAATGGAAAGGAAAATGTGATCATTAGGTTAAACAGAACAATGGAAAGGAAAAATGTGTTTAAACACTTATTTCAGGGGTATATCCTTCCCAAGGACAAGCAGAGCATGATATCCACGATAGGATATAACGTAGCAAATCCTCTAGGTGAGGGGAGAGAATTTCATGACGTTACCCATACAATGGTGTTTGGATAGTTGAGCAGGAAACATTTAGCATTGGGCTTCAAATGTTCTTGTTGAAAATCATAGTACAACCGACATGCTTCGAGATAGCATTGACATGGTCATCAGGTGAAGATCAGACTTTGGAAACTCAAAGGATCCATCAGGAACAACTTAGAAATTATAATGATAGGTCCTCCGGCCAGGTGTGCTAGGCATGACATCACCTTACCGGGTCATATAAGGACCAATGTTATAACTCTTGCAAATATGTTCCAACCATCATATCTGACCGAGATTCAGATCTGATTGCTGTCGAGATACCTCAGACTCAGGATGCCGGAGAAGAAAGGTGCAACACAAATTGTTGAGCTGACATGGTAAGATTCTCGGAAGATGAACTATGGAAGTGAGCTCCAAAACAAGAGTTCATCAGTAAACCAAGGAGAGGATGAGGAGGCGGCTGATGGACTCAGCGACAATTCAACAAGATTTCCAAAAGATGGATTTCCTCAATTATGGGAACAAGGAGACAACATTCGTCAGATCAAATGATATAATGATGTATGCTCGAGGGAAACATACACAATTAAACATTGGTTGAAAGATGCACCCGAAGTATGGGTTTAGGTAGCATGATCAATGTTAGAATGGTGACTGATAACCAAAAGACTTAGAATGAAACTATCGGCTATTGACTTTAAAGCAACAGGTTGCTAGAAGTTTTAAATCGCACATCATAGTTCAATTGTCGGTTCTCCGTTAGAAACAACATGGGGACCAAGGAATGAACAGATATGGCAAGAAGTATCATTATAGCAAGAATTTCAAGAGGTGGAGCAATCCTCACAACATTCTTGACATCAAAGATGGTAATACTCGCAGTAGAATCATAACATAAGTTGGATAGAAAGGAACTTGTTACAACGCAAAACTAGAACAAGTTTTGTGTTATGAAATGCAAGAATGTCGCCGATGATAACACAAATCATTGAGGGCAAGGATGGTATTTTCATCATGACTTCCATTGGGAACCTAGGAGGAGTCAAAATGTTGATGATGATCACGACAATTTTTCGAGAGAATTCATGAAGATGTAATCAATTGGCGGCGACATCAAGTCAAAGGAATGATGAAGCAAAAGGTTATTGAAACCATGGGTACGACACAAACTCGAAACCAAGTTTGTTGGTCAAGGAGAAATGGTATGACGAGGAAGATCGACGAAGCTTAGCTCATCGTCAAACCGGTGCTCCGGAATAAGGACCGTAGCACAGTTTGAAATCATCAAGACAATGATATAGCCAAACAGGCTAGGAATGGCGGATCGGGTACAAACTCGCATTTATAGAAGCTATCGAGAGTTGTTGAACCGTGAAAGGACTCGGTTCAGTTATTGGTGTCTTTGAGTGTTTAATAACTCAGGACCCGGGGGAAAATTGGAATCGACGAGAATAATAGTTGACGAAGAACTCATAAGAAGTTATGTAGTTCCGTGATAACTCGAGATACCAGGGTGTAATACTCGACGAAAGATCAATGTAAAGGTTGGACTGGTGTATTGATCCACAGAAGACAAGTGCTTAAACTTGCCCGAGAAATGGGATCAAAGAAGAACATATGGTCGGAACCACGATTACAAAGGATCAATTCGCCGATGCCAAAGGATATTATATCAAGGAAATAGTTATTATCACAAGAAGCTTCCATGATAGGATCTACATCGTGTCCATGGGCATGAACACAAAGTTCAAGGTCGACTCCCACTTCTTCAATGTATAACCTTCCATTCACTTCTCGCTTTGATAAAAGCATTAGTGTTGAAAGTTTTACCTGGTGAAATACCAGATGAGTATGACTCTTGAAATCTTTCGGGTTCACACCGATGAAGGAAGGCGTTGGTTCAATCCCATCGGGGCTTCTTACGAACATATACCATAAGCTTCAAGAGTAAATATCACCAGCTCAAAAGTAGAGCATGGTTGACAAAAGGAAAGGATACAATTTAACAAAGGCATTATGTATCGGAGAAGGGCTCACAAGGTGATTAATTATTAAGGACACTGCCGGATATAATAATCCAACAAAGGATATGGCGATCCACAAGGAGCCGAGGTGAGTATCGATACCCAATCGAGGAAGAAAGAATGCAAATGCAACAGGTTATGGATTCATCTGAATAATTCAAAGCTTAAATGCAAAGGAATTATGATTTCCAAAACAAGGATCAAGCGACGCTCGATCAAGGATGGATCACTTGAATATACCAGAGGCACAATCGATTTACGATAGTTTGGTCGAGAACCAGCTCATGTTCAAAATGATGTCCGAGCCGGAAAGATAATCCTAGGACTCGACTGATGATTGTGAACATTCACAACGTATTGAATCAACGGACTCAAAAATGATGGTGACAAAGGATGCCAATATGATTACTATACTTATGGGATTAATCATAATGAAAGCAAACAAGAATTCTAGAGCAATAGGTTGCTGAGGATTTTCGGAATATCGAATGGTATTTCGAAGACTTTTGTGTAACACGTGAACAACTGGGGGATGAGCGGATACTCAATAAGTGCGAGAATTAACCGTAGGGGTATTCAGGTGACAAAGAACAGCAAGGCAGTAAGCTCAAAGGATTATCAAACAACGACAAGTGTTTCGGGGTATCTTGTAATAACAAGACCAACTCGGGATGAATGTAAGAATAACAACTGCAAGTATTTATCCATAAGGGTTTACGGTGGAAGGGGAATTGCAAACGCGATGAACACAAGTTCTCGAGTTAACAGCGGAGAGCATCTTCAGGGTCTTCTGGTGCAGCAGACGATCATCAGTAATAAGGGGCTCTCCGGGTGAAAGTGATAACGAGATCCTAATGTTAGATTTAGTAAAATTCATTTAACCCGAATAGAGGAGAGATCAGAGTCCCAGAGTAAAGGTCAAGGAGTAAAAGATCCTAATACCACCGAATGGCGACGTGGGCCCGTAAGCCACACAGCCATGTTAGTAAAAGTTTTTCAATGACTAGACTCGACTTCGCCAAGGAGTTGGAAAGGGGATTCTACAGCAATGGCTCGATATTAACTTGTGACGCCCCGATTCAATCGACACTAATCATGCACGCAAACGTAATGATCAAGATCGTGGACTCACGGAAGATATCACAACACAACTCTAAAACATAAATAAGTCATACAAGCATCATAATACAAGCCAGGGCCTCGAGGGCTCGAATTACAAGTGCTCGATCATAGACGAGTCAGCGGAAGCAACAATATCTCGAGTACGTACATAAGTTAAACAAGTTTGCCTTAAGAAGGCTAGCACAAACCGGGATACAGATCAAAAGAGGCGATGCCTCCCGCTCGATCCTCCTAACTACTCCTGGTCGCCGCCGGCTGCACGTAGTAGTAGGCACCTCCGGTAGTAGTCGCCATCGACGGTGGCGCTCGCTCTCGGCTCCATCGTCCGGTCGCAGCAACGGAGTAGAGATAGGGGAAAAGGGGAACAAGGCAACCGTGAGTACTCATCCAAAGTACTGCAAGCAAGGAGCTACACTACATATGCATGGATATATGTGTAAAGGGCCATATCAAGGACTGAATCGCAGTATACCCACCACGCCGCTTAACTCCGCCGGACACACTTTCCAGGGTCATGCCCGCCTCGTCAAACAATACGCAACCCGACCTAGGCTTAATAGAGAGGCGACGCCGGACTAAACCTATGCCCTCAGGGTCATGGGGCTCCCCGAACTCTCAAGACGCTTGCGTAGGGCGCCGGAAGGCATTTCCAGCCTAACAAAGCGTCCACCAATCGCGGCGCCGCCCGGACGACGCCTAATAAGCTTTCGCTGATGTATACGACGCAGAACGCCATACTTAGCCCACGTGATGGTTAGTGCTATCAGCCGAGGCCCTCGGATCAAATATCCAAATCGAGTGGATTAGGAACGCGCTGTAACAAGCGTAACTCACGAAAGATGTGACCCCGCTGTTCTGCCTCGAGGACTTGCGGCAAGGGCTAGGAATGCCCGCCACGCCGTATCTCGCGGCACCTCCAGTCAACCCGCTCCACATCACTCGCATTATAACGCTGGTACCGTGGTTGACCTGCCTTTCCAAGTAACAAAGGTAATACCAAGTAACCGTGAGTCCAAACATCAAGGAAAACACGAGGAATCACCCCGTGAATTCCACTCAATGTAGTCATCAAGGTGAACATTAGAGGATTCACCGAGGTCCACACTTGAGGGGTTGCACGACAGTGAGTGATCGGAAGTGGTTAAAGAGGAAATCACCTCGATGTCCACAACCGGATAGCTATACTACAGTGGTTAATATCGGTGCTGCAGAGGTTTCACCGGTACTCGATAGTAACCTAGTAGTGTCGAGCAACTAAGGGGAGTGATGCGCGGGGCCTCGGTTCGATCCCGCTGATCGGTCTTCAATGATGAAGCCGCAACAAGGACAAGGTGGGGGGTCACCGATGGGTCTCTAACCAACCTATACTAAGGCTTAGGATAAGGTGTAGGTAACAAAGCAAAGTTACAATAAATGTGCTATGCAATGTATAGGAGCAATAACAGAGTAAAAAATCTAGTGCAAGCAATAAGAGAATGGAATGGGCGATATCGGATGATCAAAGGGGGGGCTTGCCTGGGTTGCTCAGAGAGGATCACAAGATCAGAGTCGAACCGCCACAGCAGGCCGGTCTCAGAGTCACCAAGAGAAGAGGGGAAGAAACAATGAATACACGATAACAGATGCATAACGATGCATGACATGCCAAGAAGCGATGCTAGGCGTGTTCTAACGTGGGTAAGAGGGTACCGGTTTAGGGGGAAAAGCATCCGAAGTTATCCCTTCCCGACGCTCATGGCTGAGGAACCGAGGAGAAAGTTTGCAGTGTTCGAGTTAGGAGACGCAAGTGGGACTAAATCACGCGATCCGAATTCGCCTCGCTGCTCGAGCAACTTTCATGTTGAAAATATTTTAATCCCGCCACGGATTAAAAGTTATGAATTATAAAAGGTTTTATTAATTTCGGAATTTTAATTAATTATTTAATTAATTTCGAAGTATTTATGACATCAAGATGAGGTCATGCCGACGCTATCACCAACAGGTTGATAAGTCAACCCTCGCCAGTGGGTCCCACATGTCATTCACTGCCTAATTAACCTAATCAGATTAATTAATTTTAGTTAATTGTTAACTAATGATTAGTATTAATTAATCCAGATTAATTAGTTTAATTAATTACCCAATTAATTAGCTAATGATTAGGTTTAACTAATCGTGTTTAATTAAGTTAATTAATTTCATTAATTAATTAATTAATTAATATTTTAATTATTATTTTAATTATTTTAATTATCTATATTATTATTTTTTTAATCCTTTTAAAAAAAAACGTTTGTGGGGGGCCATCACAAGGGCCCTGTGGCCAAACGGGTGGTTCGCTACCAACGGGCGCGAGCTCAAGGGGCTGACGACGATTGCCACGGCGTTTGCCGCCAGGATCCAAGGCGCAGAACCGGAGAGGCGGCGGAGGAGGAGCGACGCGACGGGCGCCATGAGCAGGGGAGGCGTGGAGCTGAGGGTTGCAGACGGCCACGGAATGGGATCCGCCACGGTAATAGCGCGACAAGCGGGGCCACCTAATGCATTTAATCGAGACGAGGAACAAGGGGAATGGAGGGGAGCTACAGCTGAGCTGTAGGGCAAGTCCGTGGGGCTGGGGAGGTCTCGAGGCCTGGATTTGGCGCCACGGGCGAAGGCAGATGAGGAAGAAGGCTCGGGCAAGGCCACTGCTTCCTGTCTCGTGGCTCCGGGTAGAGGAAGGGGAGGCGGGCGATAGGGGAGGAGGCGACGAGGCGCTCCGGCGAGGCCGGTGATTTAAGGCGCGGGCTGAAAGGAAGCCTGGGCGGCGGCTCGATGTACCGGCCTGGGACGGGCGGGGTGGTCAGTGCCGGGGAGGAGGCCGAGACGGGGGGGGGGGGCGCTCCCATGTAGGGGGAATGGATGAGGCGGCGGGGAGGGGGCGCCATCTGCACGGGGTGGAGGAAGAGAGGTCGAGGGGAGTGGGGGGGATCGATCCGATCCGAGCGGGCGAGGGAGTGAGTGGGGATTAGGGTTAGGGTCGGGGGTGGCCAAGGCTGGGGCGGCCATTGGTTGGGGGCCGGCCCGGTAGGTTTACCACGGTGGCCCAGGAGGGGGCTTTTTCCTTTTTTTGAATAAGTTTAATATGTTAAAGCACTTAAATAATTGTAACTGCTACTGCTTAAACAGTTTAGAGTAAGTAAACATTTTATAAAAGTGGGGTTTCACCACCATAAATACTTAAGAAATATTTGTCACTCCAACATATAAAGTTTAATATTTGAAAACTTTAAATGTTTGACCTTGATGAATTTGAATTTTGAAATTGATTTGAAACAACGCGAGTTGTCAACGTAACCGAGGTGACGGGCACCATCATGGATTAAGTGCGGATTGTCGAAGCGAATCACCCAAGGCCACAATTCTCCTCCACTACAAGAAAATCTCGTCCGAGATTTAAGAGGGGAGCAAGAGGAAAGGTCTGGTTACGAAAACCTAACGGATCTTCTCAAGGAGCTAATCCTTTCGTTGATGTCTTCCACCCTTTATTACGATGCAATATGATAAACGGGTCATCATTTCTTCGAACTCTATCGATTACGAAGGTAAGGCTCATCGCGACATAATGCTTTTAAGGGAAACAAACCGGGTTAACCCATGAATTAGTATAAAAATAACTCTCGAGTTGAACATTTGAAAACCTCAAGAGTAAGGTAAGAAGGCACCATAATAGGCCCCAAGCGGGTGAGAAGGGGGATACGGAGAAGAGAGGTATCGCGTCTGATACCGTAATGGATCACTATGACGGTGGCCCGTGAATTACATACGAGTCCACGCGGGAGGGATAACTTTGTGAACAGGAGTGTGCAGGGAGCCGTGTTTCGATCCTCGTGACTGTGGGTTATGGGCCCACCATGTGGTTAAAAGTAGTAGGTTGTTGACATCCCGCACGATCATGTAAGCAAGGCAAGTCGAGGAGAGTCCGAGGGTCATGTCGGCAATAACATAGGTACTAAGGTAGGGACTAAGAGAACCATTTTCCCGCCGTTGAACGAGGCGACCAATAGGCAAGGTTCTCGTCTGGCTTATGGTTACCAAATGTCACCAACAATAGTAACAGGGTTTTAATTACTGGTGGTACAACGAGGTGCTTACCTGCAGGGATGATCACCGCTAGATTATATAGCCACAAGAAAGGTCCAAAATCCCATGGAAAGTAAATACGATTATCATATCAAATGTAATAATGGAGAGGAAAATGTGTTTAAACACATATTTCAGTGGATATATCCTTACCAAGGATAAGCAGAAAAGATATCCACGAGTATATAATGTAGAAAACCCTTTAGGTAAGGGAGAAATCTCATGACATTACCCATACAACGTGTTCGGATAATTGAGCAAGAAACATTTAGCATTGGGCTTCAATGTTCTTGTTGAAAATCAAAGCATCAGTACATGTTTCGAGACAGCATTGACATGGTCTTTAGGTGAAGATCAGACTTGGAATCACGAAGGATTCATCAGAATAACTGTTGAAACAAGATACAATTCTCTCATGGATGATAGGATAAACCTGCTGAAAGGAATCTATAATGATAGGTCCTCCACGGGGTGTTAGGCATGACATCATGCTACCAGTCATCAAAGGATCAACAAGATAAACCTTGAAAGTTGTCCCAACCATCATATCCGACCGAGATTCAGATCAGATTGATGTAAAGATTTCGACTTAGGATACCCGAGAAGAAAAGGTAACAAATTGTCAAGGTGACAATGTAAGATTCTCGGGAAAGGAACTATGAAGTGATTTGCTAACAATAGTCCATCATTAACCCAAGGAGAGGACAAGGAGGTGTCTCGTGAACTCAACGGCAATTCACCGAGATTCCCAAACGATGGACTTCCACAATTAAGGGAACAAGGAGATAACATTTGTCGATCAAAAGATATAAGGAAGTATGCTCGAGGAAAACATACACAAGCAAACATTGGTGATTCAGAGAGATTTCCATGTCAAGAATTCTCAAGAGGTGGGACAAATCTTTAACATTCTTGACATAAAGTATGGTAATTCTCCAAGGTAAGGAAGAACAATTGCTGGATAGCAAGGAACTCAAGGTATAACACAAAACACGCAACAAGTTGTGTTGAACGGAAGGCAATAAAGTGGTCGATGATAATGCAAATCATCGAGGGCAAGGATGGTATTTCTCATCATGATTTGCTGATATCCTGGATGAGCTCGTAATGTTGGTGATCACGACACAATTGTCGAGCGACTTCATGAAGATGTAATCGATCGGTGACGACATCAAGTCAAAGTAACGACGCGTGAAAGGTTATTAGAACTAAGGGTACGACACAAACTCGATACCAAGCTTGTTGTCCAAGGTGAAATGATAAGACGATGAGGATCGATAAGGTTAATTCACCGTCAAAATTGTGTTCCATGAAGAAGGAACGGTAGTACAGCTTAAAATCATCACGACAACGATATAGCCAAACAGACTAGGAACGGCGTGATCGGGTACCAACTCGCATTTATAGAAGCTCATCGAAGAGTTGTTGAACCGTGAAAGGACTCGGTTCATTTATCTGTCTTTGAGTGTTTAAAACTCAGAGCCCGTGAAAATTGGAATCAAGTGGAAGGTAGTACTTGAAGAACTCATAAAAGTTATGCAGTTCCATGACAATCTCGAGATACGTGGGGTAATACTCGGCGACGATCAAAGTAGAAGTTGGACGGGGTATTGTTTCATCAAGACAAGTGCTTAAACTTGCACGAGAAATGATATTTAAAAGAGAACATGGTCGGAACCATGATTGCAAAAGGCCGATCCCGATATAAGAGGAACTTATACCAAAGGAATAATTAATTTAAGAGAAGCTTTAATGATAAGATCTACATCGTGTCCATGGGCATGAACACAAAGTTCAAGGTCGAATCTCACTTCCCCAATGCAACCCTTCATTCACTTCCCACCTTCGAGGAAGTTGTAGTGTTGAAATTTTATCCGCAAAATACCGTATGTATGACCTATGAAAACCGCCGAAGTTCACACGGTTTAGTGAAGGCATATGTTCAACCCATAGGGCTTCTTGGAATCATATACCGTAATCTTTAGAAATAATTAACTCAAGCTCAAGGCGAGCATGGTTGAGAAAGAGAGGATACAATTTACCAAAGGCATTATGTATCGAGGAAAGGCTCACAAGGTTATTGAATATGAAGGATGCCGACGGATAAAATCCAACAATGGACCCGATGGCCCACAAGGGGTCCGACGTGAGCATCAAGATTTAACTAGAGGAAGAAGAATGCAAGGAGATCAGATTATAGAAACAACTCGACTAACTCAATTGTCAAATGCAAAGGAATTATGATTTAAATCAAGGGATCAAGCAATGCTCGATTTAGGGTGGATAAGTTGAATAGCCTTAGGGTACAATCAACGGCAATTGGATTGGTCGAGAACCAATTCCGCTAAAAGAATGGCAGCTCAGCCGAAAGGTAATTTATAAGAATCAATGATGATTATGGTATTCAAGAAACATATTGAGTCAACAGACTCAAAATGATAATGACAAGGGATGTCAATATGACTACGACTTATGGGATTAACCATAATGCAAGCAAGCAAGAATTTCAAGAGCCAAAGGCCAGAGGATTCTGAAGATCGAATAGTATTTTGAAGAATTGTGTAACACATGAACAATGGGGATGAGCGGATACTGACAAGTGCGAGTATTTATTTGAGGGGGTATTCATGTAGTAAGGAACTGCTAGCAAGAGGCACAAAGTACTCTAACAATAGAGAAAACTTCGGTATCTTGTAATAACAAGATCAATGGGGGTGATCGATGAACGGCAAGGGTAAGTAGTTATCCATACGGATTTATCGGTGATCGAAATAGCAAAAGTGAGGGGCACAAAGTCTCGAGAGAACATCGAGAGTATCTTCGAATCTTCGATTAGCGTATCGATCATCTCGAAGTGAGGGGCTCTCCGGAGAAAGTACTTGGAGAACCTAAAGTTAGTGTTGTTTTAGCAAATTCATTTAACCCAATAGAAGAGAGTTCGAGTCCCAGAGTAAAGATCGAGGAGTAAAAGATCCTAATACCACCCAATGGCGACGTGCCCGTAGGGCACAGCCAAGTTAGTAAAAGTTTTGCAATGTCTAGACTCGACTTCGCCAAGGAGTGTGGAAGGGGATTCCTACAGCAATGGCTCGATATCATCTCTTGTGACGCCGATTCAATCGATAACTAATCATGCACGCAAATGTGTACGATCAAGATCAAGGACTCACGGAAGATATCACAACACAACTCTACAAATAAAATAAGTCATACAAGCATCATAATACAAGCCGGGCCTCGAGGGCTCGAATACAAGTGCTCGATCATAGACGAAGTCACGGAAACAACAATATCTGAGTACGTATAAGTTAAAAAGGTGCCATAAGATGGCTAGCACAAACGGACAGACGAAGAGGACAGGCCTCCCGCCCGATCCTCCTAGGTCACTCCCGGTCGCCGCCGCTGGCTGCACGAGTAGTAGGCGCCCGAGTAGTAGTCGTCAGGCGGTGGCGCTCGATCCTGGATCCATCGTCGATTGCAGCAATCGAGTATAGATAGGGTGGGGAACAAGGCAACCGTGAGTACTCATCCAAAGTACTCGCAAGCAAGGAGCTACACTACATATGCATGGATATATGTGTAAAGGCCATATCAAGGACCGAATGCAGAAATGCCGAATAGAGAGAAGGCCTAGTCCTATCAAGACTAGCATCTTCCGAAACCACCATCTTGCAGAAACAAGAGGAGTAGAGTAACATAACTTAAGTAGCGGTAGTGTTATCAACCTCGCCGAGATCCTTCCCGACTCCCTCAGAAAGAAGTCCCAGAGCCATACTATCCAGCTTATCAACACCATCCAAAGCTCATATCCATGTCTCATCTCAAGTAATTCAGTTCTAGTTGTATCGATCGATACAACTCCAAGTGTCCGCTATCAGAGGACAGGCTATCGACAGATGTTTTTCACCGCAGGGTGCACCAACTTACCCACCACGCTAACTCCGCCGACACACTTTCCGTGGTCATGCCCGCCCTGGTCAAACAATACGCCGCAACCCGACCTAGGCTTAATAGAGAGGCCACACGCCGGACTAAACCTATGCCCCTGTGGGTCATGGGCCATCTCCCGAACTCCTCAAGACGCGCAGGGCGGCCGAAGCACTCTAGCCTAACAGCGCTCCAGCTCAATCCGCCGCGCCATTCCGACGCCGACGCCTAATAAGCTTCGCCGATGTATACGACGCAGAACGCCCATACTTAGCCCACGCGGATGGTTAGTGCTATCAGCCGAGGCCCTCGGATCAAATATCCAAATCGTAGTGGATTAGGAACGCGCTGTAACAAGCGTAACTCACGAAAGATGTGACCCCGCTGTTCTGCCTCGAGGACTTGCGGCAAGGGCTAGAATGCTCGCCACGCCGTAATTATCTCGGCACCCTCCAGTCAACCCGCTCCACATCACTGCATTACACGCCGCTGGTACCCTCGTGGTCGCAATTCGCCTTTCCAAGTAATGCGGGTAATGTCCAAGCAACCGTGAGTCCAAACATCAAGGAAAACACGAGGAATCACCCCGTGAATTCCACTCAATGTAGTCATCAAGGTGAACATTAGAGGATTCACCGAGGTCCACACTTGAGGGGTTGCACACAGAGTCGTGATCGAAGTGGTTAAAGAGGAAATCACCCTCGATGTCCACAACCGGATAGCTATACTCAGTGGTTAATATCGGCGTCAGCAGAGGTTTCACCTCGCATAGTAACCTAGTAGTGTCGAGCAACTAAGGGGAGTGATGTGCGTGTCGGGCTCGGTCTTCGATCCCGCTGATCGGTCTTCAATGATGAAGCCGGGCAACAAGGACAAGGTGGGGGGTCACCGATGGGTCTCTAACCAACCTATACTAAGCAGTTTAGGATAAGGTGTAGGTAACAAAGCAGGTTACAATAAACAAAGCTATGCAATGTATAGGAGCAACAATAAAGAGTAAAAATCTAGTGCAAGCAATAAGAGAATGGAATGGGCGATATCGGGATGATCAGGGGGGCTTGGGTTGTTCCAGAGAGAGGGATCACAAGACAGTAGTCGAACCGGCCACTGCGCTGGCCGGTCTCGTAGTCACCAAGAGAAGAGGGGAAGAAACAATGAATACACGATAATGATGCATAACGATGCATGACATGCCAAGAAGCGATGCTAGGCGTGTTCTAACGTGGTAAGAGGGGTACCGGTTTAGGGGGAAAAGCATCCGAAGTTATCCCGTTCCGACGCCTCATTACATGAGGAACCGAGGAGAAAGTTTGCAGTTCGATAGGTTAGAGACGCGGCGGTGGACGAACGGATCGCGATCCGAATTGCCTCGCTGCTCGAGCAACTTTCATGTTGAAAATATTTTAATCCTGCCACGGATTAAAAGTTATGAATTATAAAAGGTTTTATTAATTTCGGAATTTTAATTAATTATTTAATTAATTTGAAGTATTTATGACATCAAGATGAGGTCATGCCGACGTTATCACCAATGTGGTTGACTAAGTCAACTCCCCGCTGTGGGTCCCACATGTCATTCACTAAGCCTAATTAACCTAATCAGATTAATTAATTTTAGTTAATTGTTAACTAATGATCGTATTAATTAATCCAGATTAATTAGTTTAATTAATTACCCAATTAATTAGCTAATGATTAGGTTTAACTAATCGTGTTTAATTGTTAATTAATTTTCTAATTAATTAATTAATTAATTAATATTTTAATTATTATTTTAATTATTTTATTTATCTATTATTATTTTTTAACCCTTTAAAAAAAACGCTTCTGTGGGGGCCACGCCAAGGCCCCTGCCAAACGGGTGGTTCGCGCTGAACCGCGCGAGCCCAAGGGCGGGCGCGATCGACGACGCAGCCGGGCGTCGGCTGTGGATCCGCGGCGCAGGGCTGAGAGCGCAGGAGGGAGCGAGGCGCCGGGCCTCAGCGAGCAGGAGGCGGCGGAGCCGAGGGGCGCCGAAGACCACGGGACGGATCTGGGATCCGCCACACAGCGACAAGGGCTACCACGGCGAATCGAGACGAGGAACAAGGGGGAATGGAGGGGAGCCAGCTGAGGCTGAGGGCAAGTCCGTGGGCTCGGGAGGTCTCGGAGGTCGGATTTGGCGGGCCATGGCAGATGAGGAAGAAGGCTCTCAAGGCCACGGGCTTCCGGTCTCGTGGCTGTGTAGAGGAAGAAGGGAGGCGGGCGACGGCAGGGGAGGAGGCGACGAGGTCTCGGGGAGGGGTCGTCGGTGACGGCGGGCGGGCGCTGAGCGGCTTCGGGCGGCGGCTCGATGTACCGTGGTCGGGACGGGCGGGTGGTCCAGCCGGGAGGAGGCCGAGGACGGGGGAGGGGCGCCTTCCGGTAGGGGAATGGATGAGGCGCGCTGGGGAGGCACGATCCGGGGTGGAGGAAGAGAGGTCGAGGGGAGGGGGGATCGATCCGATCCGAGCATGGGTGAGGAGGGGGATTAGGGTTAGCGGTTCGGGGAAGTGGCCTAAAGGCTGTGGGGCGGTCGGTCAAGGCAGGGCGCCTGAAGCACAATGGGCCGGGTGGCCTGTGAGGGGGCTTTTCCTTTTTTTTGAATAAGTTTAATATGTTAAAGCACTTAAATAATTGTAATCACAACGTTTTAAACAGCTTAGAGTAAGTAAACATTTTATAAAAGTGGGGTTTCACCACCATAAATACTTAAGAAATATTTGTCACTCCAACATATAAAGTTTAATATTTGAAAACTTTAAATGTTTGACCTTGATGAATTTGAATTTTGAAATTGATTTGAAACAACGCGAGAGTTGTCAACGGTAACCGAGGTGACGTGGCACCATCAGGCGGATTAAGTGGACAGAAGTAATCACCCCAAGGCCACATCGAGGCGGGCACTCCAGCGGGCGCGAATGTAAGCTAAGGAGATGCAATTTAACAAATTAGGAGCACTGATGAGGGATACACAAGAAAAGTAGTTTGATGTAAGAACATGGTTAATAGAAAGACGAGTATGTACCGTAAACAGTGAAGGCATGTCATATTCACAGTATAATGTGTTAACTAAGCAGTAGCAATTTACCCTAATTAGAAGCATTACAAGGTAGACACCATATGCAACATGCAACCACATATCTCAGTAGCGACTGACCCAAAATCGGTCAAATCTCGTGGTTCTGTATTCATCCCAAGATCATGCCGGTACTCACAAAGACATCGATGAAATAATCAAAGTTCAATCACACCTGAATTTATTACACGATTCTCATATAGAGTCTTTATTACAATAGAATAAATTCGCCAAAGGCCAACTCATGAGAAATAACTACTAAAGCTGCGAAGCGAGAAGAATAGCGAGTCCATCCGACTCCAAGGGCAATCGCCAAGCGCGAGCGAGCCTCACCCCGATCGAATAAATCTCGCAACATAAGACGCTGCAGTGCTGTAGGTCAGCTTTTGAATAAGCTGGCAAGTCATGAAGATAATAACAATAATAAAATTTCTAACACTATATGCATTTTGGCTGTGGGGCTCTAAGTTTCATCATTTTGCTAAAAGCCAATTTTTTCCTACTACAAAGGACTTGCTTGCAAATTACTACAAAATTGTTGGTAGTTATTGAGATGGTTCCGCCAACCAATATCTCATTCCCAATTTATTAAGTCATAACCCTCAAATTAATTTATTAGTTTTAGTGTTGAGATTTCAATACTTCCAAGTTCCAGAGGCTCAAATTGTCCGTAATCGGGACACGGCTAATCGATTAGATCTTTAACTCGCAGAGGTTTATGACTTTTCCCGCAAGAATCATTCCTCCTTTTAAGTCTTCGCACTTCATGGTGTTTGAAGACGGATGAATGAAACAGGTCTTCCAAAGAGTTCTTCCGCTACCGCCGTACCCATCCAATCCTACCGTTTCTACATCTCGTAGTACCGCCCACCAGCGCCACTACTAAGGTTAACCCAGCCAGAGCCCATAATGGCTTGCGGCTGCACGTGTAAGCTTCCGTCAATGGGGCATCCATCCGCCTCTTCGTGGCTGGGTGAAGCTTTCGCAAGATGTCATGGCACTTCTCCATGCATCCCGCCAACCACCGGGTTCTCCAGTGGTGCCCACAACCGCCCTCCACCCAAAGAGTGAATTCAAATCCATCTTGATCTTGTAGTTCATGGGGTTGTCATCATCATTGACTCTCACATCTTGCTTATGAATTTCACTCAACCAAAACCCGCTCACGAGCATAGCAAAATAAACTACTGGCCCGGGCCATGGTAACAAGGGATTGGTTCATCCTACCACATGATACTACTCAAGATTAATAACTTCAAAATTTCAACTATCGCATGCATGGTGGGTGGTATAATTTCTAATGCACAAAATCATAGGTATTGAATATAACATGATCAAAGACTTGCCTTGTTGATGATCCTCGAAGCTAAAGACTCAGAGTAGCAAGCTTCAGACTGAAACTCTACCGAGACAAACAATAATCACAATAAGCATATAGCATGAGATCACTTAGCACAATAGCATAACAACATAACACACCAAAACAAACAATCAAAATCCAAAGGAAAACTCAAAGAATCCAACTCAAAGTTTTTCCTACTTCAAGCAACAACTAGAAATAGTTTTATATAACAAAATTTTCTTAACATAACCTAAGCATGAGTTTATGTTAACTTAATGTAAAAGAATGCATTAAGCAACTAGGAGGAAAAAGAATCAAATTAAAAGCTAATATAAAACTCCTATTAGGCCTAATTCAATTTCTATTAAGAAAATAAAATAAAAGTTTTATTTATTATAAATAAAAGTTCATCCTATAAAGTGACAGAAACTATCCTAGAATAATCAATCACATGTGAAAAATAAATTGATTTACTATTTAAAACAATAGGAAAACAATAGCTAGTTAATTAATTAGGATTAACAAGATTCTGCTTAAAACTACTTTTTTATTAATCCTAAAATACCCAAATTAATTCCTATGGTTAGGAAATGTCAAAACAAAGTTGGGACAAAAAGAATCATATAAAAATAATTTTCCTAACTCATTTTATGGCAGATTTACTATTCTGACTAAATCTAAAATAAAGCAATTTTAATTAATTTTAACATATCTAATAATATTTTCTACAGAAACTATAGAAAATTTGCAAACCAACAAAAAAAGAATTACTCAAAAATATTAAGTAGAATAAAAGTTATGAATTTTTCAAATCTGGAACTATTCTGTTAAAACAGAAAACAAAAAATAAAAGAAAAATGGCCTAATGGGCCTAACCTACGCACTTAGCGTAATATAACTAAAATGGGCCTAGGGTTAAACGAATCGGGCCGGTACTAAAAATAAAACCCTAACTAAAATTTAAACCGCAACGAACCGGTGAAAAGCCCGGTTTTTATTAAAGAGGATATTCTTCGGGTTCTAACTGACCGCATAAACAAGATCTGGACGGGGATGTTCATGCTCACCGGCGCTGGACGGCGCGGCGGCTCGTGGCGAAAAGGCCAATGGCTCCTGCCGTCGGGAGGGCGGCGGAGTGGTCCCGCGAAAGGGGCGACGAGGGGGGGGTGTCTGTGGAGTGGACGAGGCTCGGGAGGGCTAGGACGACGGCGACGATGAAAAAGGCGGCGGCGGTGGCTCGGGTCTCCGCGATCTCGTGAGGGGAGAGGAGGGTTCCGGCGAGGGGCGAGGGGGAATAAAAGGGAGGGGTTTATAAGGGGGTGCCTCGCTTGGGCAGGGGGCAATCGGGGGCGAATCCCGGATCCGCGGGATACGGCGATCGCGGCGGCGCGGGCGAAAAGGCATGGGGTTGAAGGAGGTGGTGGCCCACCGAGAGAGAGAGAGGGGAGGCGCGGGTCAAGCGACTGCCGGAGAGGATTCGGGCGTGGGTGCGCTGGCGCTGGGCCGGCTCACTGGCTCACTGGGCTCGGCTCACTGGCCTCGGCTGGGCGCTGGCCGGGTCAAAGCACTGGCTGGCGCCTGGGGGTCTTTTTAAAATTTATTTTTTTAATAAAACAAAACAGAGATAACTTATAAAATATCAATATTTTATATAGGACATATATATACCAAATGATCAGGAAAATTTCCTATCATTTGAACATTTTTCCAAAGGCAAAATCCAAACTTTATAAAAATTCATTTTTTTCAAATTCACATAAAACTCAAGTTTGAATTCAAAACTTTTGGCATTGTTTTCTCTGATATTTTTGGAGTGTCATGTTTACTCCTCTCATACTTTTGCTCAAGCATTTATCGTATAGTTTTGAAATGATTCCCACTTGCCATAGTTTGAATTCAAATTCCAAAACTCAAAATCTTCTCAAACTTCAAATGGCACTCAAATTCAAACAGTAATGCATAGATGCTTAGCTATAATTGTAAAACATTCCAAATAGGAAATTTGGGATGTTACAAACCTACCCATTTTAAGATGAATCTCACCGAGATTCGGGTTGGCTAGCAAATAGGTGCGGATGGTCTCAAGAAGGTCTTCTTCGCGCCCTGTGTGGCTTCTTCCTGAGTGGTGACTCCACAAAGACCTTGCAAAACTTGATGACCTTCCCAAGGGTGACTCGCCGCAGTCTTGAGAATTCGGACGGTTTCTCCTTATAAGTCGATCACCGCTGCTGTATGGCCTCTAGGGGCACCGTGGTCTCTCAACGGAATATCGCCATGTCGGCATGACACTTCTTCACCGAGAAACATGGAAGACATCATGAACTCCGACAATCCTTCCGCAATTCCAACTTGTAAGCAACTTCTCCACGACGCTCGAGGATTTTGTAGGGCCAATGAATCGGGGTGCTAACTTTCCTTTGACACTAAACCTCTTGATTCCACGAAGTGGAGGCACACGAAGATATGCTCGGTCTCCCACTTCGTAAGCTACTTCCTTGCGCTTACTGTCTGCATAACTCTTCTGTCTCGACTGTGCTATCTTGAGTCTGTCCCGAATCAGCTTGACTTTCTTCGAATCTCCGATAAGATCGAAACCAAAAGTGATCGATCTCCAACACCATCCCACAAAGAATGGTGTTCTCGCACCTCCTTCCGTGATAGAGCTTCGAAAGGGCCATCTTCGATCGATTGATAATCGTTGTTGTATGAGAACTCGCAGATGGCAAATTATCATCCCAGCTAGACCCATAGTCTAGCACACAAGCTCTCAACATGTCCTCCGTAATCTGATTGACTCTCTCGGTCTCGTCCATCCGCTCATGGATGAAAAGTCAGATCAATTCCAGCCTCGCACTCCAAATTTTCATGCAATCGCTTCCAAAACTTTGAGGTAAACCGTGTTCCTCTATCCGACACGATTTTCCTCGAACTCCATGCGCACATACGATCCTGGTCATGTATATCTTGGCCAACTTAGCACTGGTATAGGTAGTCTTCACGGAATGAAGTGAGCTACCTTGGTCAAACGATCAACCACTACCCAGATGGAATCATAACCCGAAGCGGTCCCGGTAATCCCGTGATGAAGTCCATTCCAAGTTTCTCCCATTTCCAATCGAATCGCAAAGGTTGAAGTAACCCCGCTGGCTTCGATGTTCTGCCTTTACTGCTGACAAACATCGATATCGCTACGCACTCGCAATATCCTTCTTCATACCGCCCACCGTAAACTTTCCTTCAAATCCAGTGTACATCTTGGTGTTACCGGGTGAATCGAGTACGGTGAATCATGAGCCTCCTGCAGAATTAGCTTCCTGAGTTCGGGATCATTGGGCACATAAATACGATCCTCGAACCATATAGCTCCGTGTTCATCCTTACGGAATCCTTTAGCTTTTCCTTCATTCATCTTCGCTTTATTTCATCAATTTCCTTGTCCGACTTCGGCTTCACGAATCCTTTCGCCAAAGTGGACTGTACTTCCAGAGTTGCAACAAATCCTCTCGAACTATCTCCGCCGGAGATCTCCGAGGTCATCGACTAACTCCGGGTATCTCCGCCGTAAGAGTATTCACATAACTCTTACGGCTCAAAGCATCTGCATAACATTAGCCTTACCGGTGGTAATGCAATCTCATGTCATAGTCCTTTATCAACTCTAGCCATCTCCTCCGCCCGAGGTTCAACTCTTCGCGTGAAAATATACTTCAAGCTTTTGTGATCTGTAAACATCACAACGGTTTCCGGCGAGGAAATGTCTCTGTGTCTTGAGTGCATGCACTACGATCGCTAACTCCAAATCATGTGTGGCATAATTCATCTCGTGAGGTCGAGCTGTCTGGAGGCATAAGCTACAACTTTTCCTTCCTGCATTAGTACTCCTCCGAGTCCTTGACGAGAAGCGCCACAATAAACCTGGTATTCCTTGTGTATGTCCCAAAATCAGCACCGGGTTGTAACCAACCTTTCTTCAATTCCTGAAAACTGGCTTCACAATCCTCGTCCAAACATACTTGGCTTCCTTCTTCAACAGCTCACCATGGGTTTGGCAATCTTTGAGAAGTTCTCAATAAACCTCCGATAATATCCTCGCGAGTCCGAGAAAATCATGGATCTCCTTGATCGAGGTGGGCGATCGCCAATCGGTGATCGATTCAACCTTGGCGGGTCAATCGCTATTCCTTCTCCTGAAATAACATGTCCGAGGAATCCGACTTCCTTCAGC